>CAIGRQ010263511.1:0-12949 GCA_903798375.1 Fraxinus sp. D2006-0159 | reverse complement strand
TGTCCTCAAACTTTCGACACTTGTGTATCTTGGTCCCAAACTTCACATTTTTATACATTTTTGTCCATTTGTTTCATTCTTTTGTCTTGTTCTTTTTCCTTTGGGTGATTTTTGTCTACAAAAGCAAATGTTACACAATTGTGAGTAGAAATCCACTCATTTTAATCAATAATTAGCTTGTTTATGTATTAAATAAGTGTGCAATAACACACTTATCAGAATACACCTTAAATATGAATTTTTCCCTTTAAGATATTATGTTTAAAATTTTATTTTTAAATTAATTAATTAAATATATTAAAATCACAATTGCATATAATTTGGTCACAAATTCTATATAATTGTTCACAAATCATAATTTTGATATGTCACAAGATATTTTACGGTCATAATTCAAAATTTTTATAAGTTACAATTTATTCATCGATCACAAATCTATCAAATTAATAAGTCACATATTATTCATTGGTCAAAAATTACAAATTTTAGATGTTACAAATTATTTTACGATCACAATTCAAAAATTTCATAGGTCACAATTTGTTCATCGGTCAAAATCAAAAATTAAAACGTTATAAATTATTTTACGGTCACAATTCAAAAATTTTATATGTCACAATTTATTCATCGGTCCCAAATCAAAAATTTTATAAGTCACAAATTTGAAATTTTATAGGTCACAATTCAGAAATTTTATAGGTCACAATTTGTTCATTGATCACGATAAAAAAATTGAAACATCACAACGTATTCATCGATCACAAATCACAAACATTATAAGTCACAACTGAGTAGACAGTCACAAATTATCAAATTATCGATCACAAATTAACAATTTTTTAAGTTAAACAATATTTATTAGTCACAATTTACCAAATTTTGGGTAACAATTATAAAGTTAGTCATAATCACGCATTCTTCCATGTCACATATTAATTATTGGTTACAAATTAACAATTTATTAGTCACAACACCTACATAATTGGTGACACACACTCCCAACCCAACCAAAACTCAGGAGTAGCCACACCACCAGAACCACCACTTACATCGCCACCGGCACCACTAGCACCATCATCACCTAACCGCAACCATCGCCATCTCCATCTCCACTACAGCTAGCACACCACCACTGCTTGCACCACCACCTGTTTTCGGAGATTTTAGTAATATAGTCTTGAACAGTGAAGCAACCTCAGGGCTAAGTCCCGTGGCAAGTTCTTTGGTCACATATGTCAATTCAGGACTGTCGTAGGTCCCCATCTGCAGAGAAGTGCTAATATTAATACAAAATCTTACATGCGCTTGCCTGTGTCACTCATGTCCTTTTCATCTAACAACGTTAGCATCTCTGGTTTGTCTGTTATGGATGGATTCTCTGTTGTGCAGCAAAGCTCACATTAAGATGCAAGCTCTCAACAAGTCCAGCAAAGGCAGCAGCATTAGGGAGCTTCAAGTGCCACGTCTTTGCCTACTTCACGGATGGGACAAGTTCAGCTTCCTGGTGGCCCAAGGGTACCTAGTGTCTTAATTCAAGATCCTACTAATATGTCTCAGTTGCGAAAGAAACCCCGATTGGATATCAAGCAAGAAGATATTTCACAACAGCAGGTTCTGCAACAGTTGCTCTAGAGATAAGATCCCATGAACTTATAGAACCTCAATCCTCAGTTGCAAGCTCTGATTCAGAAGCACAGACTAAGGCAACAGCAACAACAACTTCTATAGTTAATGACAGTATGGCACCCTTCGCTCACAGAGGCGTAATGCTGCATAACCCAAACCTAAAACCAAGCAAATGTAACGCTGAATAACCCAAACCCAAATCCACGAACAGAGGCGCAATGGTGCGCGATTTATGGCTGCGTGTAATATCGATGCGATCTGTAGTTACGTGCAATATCGACGCGATTTGTGGTTGCGTGCCTTCAATGTCACCCATCGACGTCGCGTGCAGAGACGTGGTGCAGCGAGTATAATATCGCTTTGCGTGGCTCCGCTTTGTGTTACCAGATGTGCCATGTCGCACAGATGGTGGGGAAGAGAGAGGAGAGTGGAAGGGTTTTGAATTTCCCCCGCCCATTTGACCCGATCAGGATCTCCAAAAGAGAGAGAGGGGCAGGAAAGAGAGGGTGGGGAAGAAAGAGAGAGAGAGGAGTGGAAGAAGAGGAAAAAACTAGGGTTTTAGGTTTGGCTTAGATGAAATAGATTAATTAATATCTGATTTTTGTATGATTAAAATTTATATTTGAAATTTGAAATTGTAATTTTAAAATTCTAGTTTTGTGTAATTTCCACTTTAGAGAAATACTCGGTAGGGCTGGGCCTAGAAATCGCAAACTGCGAACCAGAACCCTAACATCGGGTCGGGTTGGGTTTATTTTCACTTTAAAACGAAATGGGTCGTGTCGGTTTTATTTTAAAAATTATGATACTCAGGCCGGTGGGACGGTTTACATTACAAACCGACCCAACCCGATATGAAAAGTTGAAACCGTATTTTCCTTGCCAAAAATCAATCCGCCACGTGAAGCCCTCGCTCTCAAGTTCAAAACCTAGCCTTCCTTGCCTCCCTGCAAAATCCTCTCCCATGATTCTTTCCTCAAAACTCAAAAGTCCCAACAATGTATATATATGCTAACTATGCAAATGATTTGCAAAAAATCTCACTGATAGCGTGACAAAATTCAAAAAATCATGGAATTGTTGCCTGTAGAATCGCCGCGGATCTCGAGTAAGAATAAACAAGGGTTCTGTTCAGTGAAATTGGTCAACGTTAACCTAGACGACGTGTTTCCGAAGCCACCGTATGGAGTCGACTACAACCGGCTTGATAATGGGCTCGACGTGTATGTTTTTGAAGGCAAGAAGAAGTGAAAATGATGGAGGCAAAGAATAAGGTGTCATCACTCTATTGGTGGTTTGACAGTCACAATAAGAGTAACACAAATTGATCTCCATGGCTTCAAACCACACTTGCTTAAAATGTAATACAAGATTGGGCTTTGGATGGTGCAGTTGTAGGTGTACTGGACCCTCTTCATTTTTGTTCTTGTCATCTTCTCTCCTCTCCTCCATTAATTCTCTGTTGCATGTTGTCTTTTGGGATCTGAGATGAAATTAGGGTCGGGTTGGTTTAGGATATGAACCGGGTCGAGTCGGTTTGTAAAAGAGTCCAAAATCGAGTATATTGGGTCCGGTCTTTTTGACCCAAAATCGACCCGACCCGACCCGACCCATTACCCACCATACAGTCCTAATATTGGAATCAATTTGAAATCTAAGGGTGTGTTTGAGTCATATTATTTTAGAAAAATGTATTTTGGAATAGTAGATTGATGTATAATGTGTGGTTGAAAAAAAAGGAAAAGTTATTGATGTGATGAAAAATATTATTTTATTGAAGAATGTGTGATTGAAAATTAGTAAAAGAATGAAAATGAAAATTTTAATGTGTACCAAACAAGGGCTAATTAGAAAAGTCACAATTATCACACAATTATGCTTTGACTGAAACCGTATTAAATACGATGATTAGGGGTCAATAATTATGTGGACTCCAATAGAGAAGATGACAAGGACTCTGCCATTCTAATTTCCAAAAATGGGGATCCGCTTGATGTTGTATCTTTTCTTCTCTTTTTTTGAAAAAATCTTTCCTCAATTTCTCCCAGTAACTAGTAATATGTCTTTAAATTATTTCTTTTTTTTTATTCTATGCTAATATTATCATTTATTCATCTAATACTGTCATATTCTGTCTTAAATATAATTAAACTTCCACAATAAAAAGTGACGTGATGGATGAACTTACGTAATTTAATTGTGGAACCATGAACATAATTTTCACCTTGATTTTGATATTGCTAATGGAATTCTAGTACATATGAAATTTCATCTTTATATAAATGATTTTGGGTTAGTATATATATCAAATTTTATATTAGTATGACTTGGATTAGGCTGGTCTATATGGAAATTCAACTTTGGATCAATTCAAATAATGCATTCAAGGTGTTTGTGAAAATGGAAATACAAATATTAGAATGAGAAAAGTGAGATGCTATGTCACTTTTTAAGTTCTCTGATGTTGTCTAAAATTTTCAATTAAGTTCATTAATATATCGTGCGAAAAATATATGTGACTTTTGCTTTAAACCAATACTATTGAGGATTATTAAATCACAGTCCAAGAAAAAAAAAGAGAAAGTGACATATACTAAAAAAAAGTGACATAAATGTATATGTGTGTTTTTAAAAATTTAAATATACGAATTTAAACATTGTTTTACATTAATACATATAAAAAATAACTTTGAATCGATACAATTGATGCGTACACGATATTTGCAAAAATGAGAATGTGAAAAAGTGATATTCTATTACTTTTCTCTTTAGAAGTCACCCTATCTTATTGGAGCAATTGAATGGATGCATTCGTGTGCATTTTTGAAAATTTAAATATACGAATTCAAACATTGGATTACGTTAATACATATAAAAAAAACTAACTACGAATAAATTCAATTTATGCATGCAATGTGTTTGCGAGAAGGGAAATGTGAAAAAAAGTGGCATTCTATCACTTTTCTTTAAAAAAAAAGTTACAATATCTCATTTGAGCAATTTAAATCTTGTTTTACGTTAATACACACGAAAAACTAACTTTGAATCAATCCAATTGATGCATTCAAGGTGTTTACGAAAATGAGAAAGCGAAAAATGTGACATTCCGTCAATTTTCTCTAAAAAAGTCACAGTATCTCATTAGAACAATTAAATTGATGCATATGTGTGAGTTTTTTAAAATTTAAATATACGAATTCAAACCTTATTTTACTTTAATACATATGAAATATTAACTTTAAATCAATTCAATTGATGGATACAAGATTTTTGCGAAAATGAGAATGTGAAAAAGTGTCTTTTTGAAATCGCCCTCATCTCTTCTCCTTTCTGTCTTCACTACCATCTCTATAGTCTCAAATCAAAACTGTCGCTGCCACCGCGCCGCTACAGCAACCAACTTGATGTGAGCGTCAGTGCTGCGGCGACGAGTTGCAGTGCAGCGAAGTGAAGTAGATCGGCTCTGTAGTGATGGTGGTGCTGCGACAGAGAGTTTTAGTCGCAGAGTGGCTTCGCCCCTGATGCTACAGATTGGTAGTGATGGTGGATTTGGCGACAACGATGTACGGTGGTTGGTCTCAGTGATGGTAGTGGTATAGGCGGTGGCGGTGATTATGCCTGTGGTGACGGAGACGTTTATATATGGTGGTTGTTGTGACCGTGACGGAGACGTTTATATATGGTGGTTGTTGTGACCAATTAATTGGTGGTGGCGACTGTGATGAAGATGGTGGTGGTTGTGACGGTGGTGGCGTTGACGGTAATGGATTTGAGGAGACGGTGGTGGTGGTGGTACATGCGGTATTGGTGGTTGTGCTACTGTTGGTGGCGATGGTCGTGGGTGGGTGGTGGTGGTCATGCTGTTGGTGGAGTGGTGAGGTGATGGTCACAAATTTTGATGGTGATCACATATTATTTAGTCGTTTGTGACCATTACATTCATTAATTTGTGACATATAAACAATATGTTACCAATGAAAAATATAAATTGTGATAAAAATAATAATAATGTGTGACCTAAAAAATTGTTAATTTGTGACTGTTTACTAAGTTGTGACTTATAATATTTGTGATTTGTGATCGATGATAAGTTGTGACATATAAATTTTTTTAATTTGTGACCAATGAACAAATTGTGATTTATAAAATTTCTGAATTGTGACCGTAAAATAATTTGTGCCATATAAAATTTCTAATTTGTGACTTATACAATTTCTGATTTGTGATCGATGAACAAATTGTGACATGTAAATTTTTTGAATTGTGATCATAAAATAATTTGTGACGTTTCAATTTTTTATTTGTGACCGATTAACAAATTTTGATCCATGAATTTTTTGAATTGTGATCGTAAAATATTTTGTGACGTAAATTTGTGATCAATTAATAATATGTGACCAATTATATAGAATTTATGACCAAATTATATGGAATTGTGACCTTAATATATTTAATTAATAAAATATATGTTTAATTAACTAATTTATAGATAAAATTTAAAAAAAATTTGAGATTTGAAATTTTAAATCTTAAAAAATATGAAATTTGAAGTTTTAAACCTTATCTCTTAAATTTGAAATGGGTGAAATTTAACCTCTTAGTTATGGAATTTTCCCATTTATCAAACCCACTCTAAAGTTCCCCTACCAGAAAAAAAGCCAACTCCAAATGAGAAACTCGACCTGACTAAACAACTCAAATAAGTACTAACCAAGTTATAAAACACCAACAATAGCTCGACCAACCAACAACCCAGTTTGAACGCAAAGCAAATTTATACATTCAAGCTAGAAATTCGCTCTCGTTACCCTCTACACCCTCCTGGTTCCAAACCCCTTATACTTAGTAACTTGCGTCTTTAGCGCATAGACACTCTAAACTTAACTAGTGACTTTAACTTAATTATCAATTTTTTTTAGCTCAATCGAACATAGACTTATTTTGCAATTTGAAGTAAAATTTTACCTAAAATTCCTTGTAGTTTCGGATGGCACAAGATAGCAATTCTTGACATCTTTTCTTGCACTAAAAGGAATGATATGAGCAGGTGTAATGAAGATCTCTCCACTAATATTTCCATTCCTTTCAAAGAACTAATGCTGCCTTTAATTTATTTGGCAATGCAAATTTCCAACCGATGGTCCACTTAGCAAGTTTATTGGCCTTTGAATACGGGGGAAAAAAAAGCGCTTATTTTGACTACCACTAGAGATCCCTTATTCGAAAACAATTTATGATTCTAGTGTCCCCACATGGCTTTTCAAGAAAATTGTCCACTCACCTACTTTTCCTATCAACCTTACTCCATTGCCAACTAATTACTAAAGACTTTTCAAGACATGATTTTATGTTGAGATGACTTAAAAGATTACTTTAAATGATGAAAACTTGTAAGTTCATTCTTAAAGTAAAGAATTAAAATTGTTGTCAAGAAATCAGATGTCAATTGCGTGGAAACAAATGACTATCAAATATCTTTCTATACAACAATCCTATGTTTCATTTCGTTAATGGTAAAGATAATTGACAACCTTATAAATATTGGTAATCATCGTCTGCACTTAGTTCAAATGAGATATCATATTCCTTGAATGGATCTTCGTAACTTTATTTGTTAAAATTGAGTTGTTGCTATCGATAGGGAGAACTGATCGAAAATTTGATTTAACAAATATGTCAGAATTTTGTGTAAATGATGAAGAAATTAAGGAATTAAACCAAGCCTAAAAGAATTAAGCCCATTTTTTATGTGGATTAAGATTAGATATTTCTTAATAAATTTTGATAAAAATTGATGACATATATATAATTAAAAAATATTGAACCCAATATGATTAAAATTAAATTTTAACTTGTGAGTTTGGCTTCCCAATGCCATTTCATTTGAACCTTATCGCCACGCTCACGCTTTCCATATTTCCACACCTTTCCATCCCAATCTCTTTCTTCACCCACAAACGCACACGCACAGATGGCACGCATTTATTATATTCAGTAAAAATTGTACAAAGTTGTTTTTTTTCCTCTCCCTGTAGCTAACCAGAAAATGGGCACTGGCGCATCGAAAAACCCAGATAGCAGCTCCAATGGCAGCGAAGAGAGGGACCAAGCCGGCGGTCAACTCTACGTCTCTCTCAGAATGCAAAATTATAAGCTCAATGGCGATATCATACCCCATGTTTACGGCTCCGTACCACTCGTCGGCTCCTGGGACTCCTCAAAAGCCGTGAGTTTGTATCGTCTTTCCCAATTTTCAAGTTCAATTTATTTGAAAGGTTATCTAAAGGTTATCCGATTAGAGAACTGTTGTTTTTCAGTTTCGCATATTACTATGCATTTTGTTGATAAATATTTCTGGGCTTCAAATTACAAACACTTTGCTGGCTTAACTTCTTTTTTATTCCAAAATTAATCACATGACTTTTAGTTGTGTTTTTGAAAGTAAAAGTAATATAATTGCTTTCTTATACGATATTCTAAAAGAATCGTGCTATGTAAATAATGCATTAGTCTTGCGAAAAAATGAGCATTTCTGCAAATTTGGATGATGTAATCAATGCATCAACGGTGTTATAAGTCACATAAGTCAGCAATTTCATTAATTTCGAAAGAACACAGTTAGACAGAGTGCCTGAGCTGAAACAAGAATGAAAGTTAATTGACTAATTTGAAAAAAAATTAAATTCAGTGATTAATTATGTTTTCAACTCAATGTTGCCGAGTCTGGTGTTTTTGTAATTTTCATTGGTTGAAATTTGTTAGTGATTCTCCTTCTTTTAGTTGCTAATATATTTTTGTAAAAATCAGCTTTCGATGGAACGTGAATACACCTTTATGTGGGTATTAAGTTTCGTTGTCCCTCCTAACCACGGTAATTACACCCAACATATAAGCAGGATATTTTTCTCCATTGTAGTATTCTTGTAAAATTGAAGCTTTAATTATCTTTTGCTTTTGTGCAGAGACTTTGGATTTTAAGTTTCTGTTGAAGCCGAAATATAGTAGCTCTCCTTGTATAGTTGAGGAGGGTCCAAACAGGCAGTTGACAGCCGGTACCTTACATGGGGATGGGTGGTCGGCTATGTTTAAATTGAGCAATGATGAGGTTTTTGAGTACAGAGTATTGATTAATGTGGATAGAGTTTCGCCATTTGATCTTGCGGCAAGTTGGAGAGCATATCAAGAGAATCTCCAGCCTTCAACTGTTCGTGGAATCCCAGATATAAGTATAAATTCAGCTGCTGAAGCTGGTCCTGAGGTAGGTAATAGACTTGTTATGTACATGAGAATTATTCCCCAATTTTTGGTTTATGGTGACTTTGAGTGTCTGGCATTTGAATTCATTTGACACGATATTATATTAGTTGATAGGATATTTCATGCATTTGGCCTCTGTAAATTCTTTTTTGGTACAACAGGAGGATTAGCTTTTTCCCTCCCTGCTCTGATTTAAATTTTGATATATTTAGATGCATATGTATAAAGTAATGCATAGTGGTGCATTGAGCCTTTAGAAAGAAGATGTGTGAATGTCTTCTAAGTTTTTTGTTACTTGAATAATCCATCGTAGTGTCTAAATTTCTGTGGATGCCGTATTACTTCGGGATTTAATATCAGTTGTATTTAAGTTCTTCTGTCTTTGGAAAAAAAAAAAGCCTTGAAATGTTTTGAGCAATAATTTTTGTGGAAGGAGAAATAGGATAACCTTTAGAGAGCATGAAAAGACTTGGTGCTGAAGAAGGAATATGTTACAATTTTTTTGGTACAAGTAATGTGATTATAATGGCTACATAACACTTTTGTAGCATTTCTTGATGATATTTTACAGTTGGATAGATAAATAGATAGCTTTTGTCTTTTGATGTATTCGTGTGTCACTCCCTTGGTTGCCAACTTAATCAAACTTTACTGTTTAAGAAATCAAGGTGAAATAATTTTTAAGTTTGGTGCTATGACTTGAGGAGTGTGCACTGTGTGAGCATTCTTTTATAATTGTCAAGGGGTAATTGTACTCAACTTTGTGTGAAACTCGGGGATGAATAGGTTCTTTAATTTGGCTTTTCCTAAAATCATCTGATTCTTGTGCATCCCAAATGCTAACTATTAGAGTTCTTCCTTTATGTATATCTTCTTATAATTTCTTTTGTACGGTATCTATCAGTATGGGTCGTATGATATATCAGTTTGTATTTGGCGATTTTCAATATAGAATGGATCTTCAGCAAGTTTGGAGCTTGATATTGAGCACTACGTTGTCCCTGCTCCAGCAACTGCTACACACTCAGCTCTGGTGTATGCGGCGAACATGACAGAAGCACCTAGGATGCTTAGTCGTTTTGGGGTATTTTCCTGAACTGATTGCTCTAGTGGTGCATTGCATTAGATAGTGGTGTCTCTGTTGAACGATCTGCAACGTCATTGGTGTTATTCTTGCTCCAAATCTCTTATTTCTTGTTCAGATTGTATTCCACACATTGAGAATTTTTTCTTATGTTTTTAATACTAACAAAGACAAAATAATCAAGTTCACAAAGCTAGTGATAAAATACTGACATTGAGGGAGAATAAAATTCATTACGTAAATTAATTTTCTTCTGGTAGCTGAACCTTAATGTTGTTTATTTCTGTCGCCCACCAAGAGGAAGGGTGCACTTACTGGTTGATGATTAGCAAACTTATTTATTTGCAAGTGCTGTTTCGTCAAATTGTGATTTTTTTTTCTACAGGCATGGACCTACTAAATTAAGTTAGATGGCTATTCCTATGACAAAGTTCGGGTACCTCATCACTTTGAAATCAGTTGTTTAATCTGAAATGGGAGGTAGCACGTCTGTTCATCAATAAGGCTTAATAAAATTAGTCATGCGACGTTGATTAATGGGATAGGTGTTAGAATGGTAGCATCAATGGACTTTGTTACGGTCTTTGAATTGCACTTCTATGAATCAGTTCTTTCAGGAATTAGCTTGCAAACCATTGTGTTTTACTTCCATAATTTGCAACCACTACAAGTAGCACAATTTTGTATTTCTAAAATGTGTAATTGCAACATTCTATCAGGGGATGGAAGTCATTGTCCCAGACCCGACCACATCATCTTCAGCATCTGGCATGGTTGAGTCGAACTCAGTGGGAGCTTTTTCATCTATGCAGAAACAAGAAGGTCACAGAGGACTCTTTGTGGATAGGGGGGTAGGATCTCCTAGGCTAGTAAAATCGGCAAGTGCTGCATCATTTACGGCTGATCTCAAACTTTACTCAGAAGCCAAGGTTTGTAGGAACTGCTTTGGTTACACTGAAGAAAACTGAAAGTAAAATATTCGACTTTGTCTGCAGCGATACATACCTCTAATTCATTACCCACTGCGAATTGTTAGAACTCTATGCCAGCCGCTGCAGGAGCCGTTGCAGCTGCAGCTGTAGCAGATCAGATGCTTGGGCCAAAGGAAGATAGACATCTGGCAATCGTGCTGGTACTCTCCTAGTAGTTTCTTTTTCTTAATTTCGGTCATACATTTCATGATCCTAGATCTTTGTAAGATTGTATATTACATATTTACTACCCTTTCTTTTAGGAAGATACTTTTGTCATACTTGCTGGGTATCGGTTGTTCATAGGTTGTCAAAATTTACACCTCAGAAGTATATTATTCTAATGGCTACAGGTTGGGTTGCCTGCTCGTGGTAAAACTTTTACTGCAGCTAAACTTACTAGGTATCTACGTTGGTTAGGGCATGAGACCAAACACTTCAATGTTGGGAAGGTAATAAATGTTTATTGTTATTGTTCATTGTTTTTGTGAACTTATGGAAAAAAGGAACTGAATAATTAGTGTATTTTTGTTTGCAGTATCGACGACTAAAGCATGGAGTTAATCAGGTTCGTCAATTGGTCAGATGCACTTTTTTCCTCTTGTTTCTGTGTATTCTTTCATATATCTGAAGTTGTTTTAGAATTTCTGTATTCTAAAGGAGCAGTTGAATTTAAACCTCTTAAGAACATCTCGGAACTGTATGTTCAGGTCTTTAACAAATTTAGACGTCCTTAATTCCTTCTGACATGATTAAATTCTCTCTCTCTCCTTCTCATGATCATTGGTCATTGAACCCCAATATCTCCCTCCATCATGTTTGATTTTCGGGGTTAAATGAATAAGCAGATCTCTTCTTCTTGCTCCTCCCCCTACTAATGGCACGAATGCCAATCAACACATGGTCCACATGTCACTCAACTCTGGTCAATGAAGGAAAACCAAAACACATAATGCATGGAATATATGTTTTGTGAGTTTTTTCCACTATGATCACCACGTGTTGTCCATAACCATAATTGTTCGGAAGCGTAACAAACTACATTTCTTCCTTAGAACATGCTAGTGCTTGCTGCGGCTAGGATAGTCCCATTGCTCTGTAGGCTTTTCTGTAACTTTCTCCAGTCAATTGTGTATATCTTTTTATCAAGATAGCCCAGAATGGATTGATCTATGGCCACCAAACATAGCAGGTTTGATGTTTGAGCCAATATAGCTACTTAGGGCTTGTGGCCAACAATGATAAATATATATTTCTTGTGATAAATAGCAATTATAGACTTAAAATAGATTCATTTTCTGAAATTAATAAAAGGCTTTATGGATTGGTCATGATTCACATGGAATAAACTGCTCCA
Organism: Fraxinus sp. D2006-0159; assembly: GCA_903798375.1. Classification (NCBI taxonomy): domain Eukaryota; kingdom Viridiplantae; phylum Streptophyta; class Magnoliopsida; order Lamiales; family Oleaceae; genus Fraxinus; species Fraxinus sp. D2006-0159. Next base: position 654 of record CAIGRQ010263511.1, on the reverse strand, counting down.
ATATTCTAAATGCCATAACACGTACACACACAATGTTGGCAACTTTAATTGGCCAATTTTCACATTTCATTCACATACCATAAAATTATTTCCGTGAAATTTACTTGCAAGATAATTTCAACTGTCCCTTTTGAAATGTTCGGGAGCATAGTTCTACAAAATGATCATTTACGAGTGATGAGATGATATGGGTGTGATAACTGATAAAATAGCCTGGATTGTGTTTAGGGCAGAGGATTTAAATGAGCTGTGACAGCTAAATTCAATAATATGCTCTGACTAGATTTGTCAAACTGTGATGGCCATTTGATTGGTGTCGTTTTTTCTTGATTGCTGAACATATTTTATTAGATCTACCTTTCATTGTCTTACAAAATATCTTGATGCAGACTGCAGATTTTTTCAGAAGTGATAATCCAGAAGGCTTGGAAGCACGCAATGAGGTAACTGTTTGCCAGGAAAACCATTTCAAATTATGAGAATATTTTTGTAAGGTGTATAAATTTTATCAGCTGAAATCACGACAAAATTAGCATGCAATTAAAGTGATTTCTCCTGTAACTATTCTTTTTCCTCAATATTAGGGTTAATTACCTCAATAGTCACTGAACTTTACCAAAAGTTTCCACAAAGTCACTAAACTTTAAAAACTAC
>CAIGRQ010263510.1:0-10640 GCA_903798375.1 Fraxinus sp. D2006-0159 | reverse complement strand
AGACGAACGCGTTTTTAATCTAATGTTATGGTTTAAGGTTTAGCGACACGTTTTTCGAGAAATAATATTATTTTAATTAAAAGGTCTCGGTCGCTACATTCTTATTCAATTAGATCATCATTATTGTTTAACCCAAGAACATGTCTTCGTTACTCTAGGCATAGTCTATTGAATCTGTTTGAGAAGAATCTTCCTCATTTGATTTTGATTTCTTTAAAGAGGCTTCGACTATAGAAGCAATTTTATCCGAAGTAATATGTAATTCTTCTAAAGTCTTACATTGATTGAACATGGTAAACAACCTGTATTTTTCTGCAACCAAATCAACATGCTTTTCTTGATTTATTTTTTTTTAGATTTTTTGTATGCCGATATTCTTTTATTCACAAATCCATGAGTGTACTAACTTAGGCCAACAGTTCATTTCATGAAATTCTGACCACCACTTTATTTTGAATTTCGAACAATTTTCTTAACATTGAATTCAGAAATTGGGTCTTGAATATCAAGAAAGTCCCAACAGAAAATCCATAAGACTTTGAGATTATGGGCAAATTAAAACAAAAGGTTTTCTTAAGGCTTCAAAATAGTTTTTGCATCATTTTTGAAGTGTTCGAACCCTTGATGAGTAAGACTATGTGACATTATCTCGTCAATTCCAAAATATTCAAACTAAGTTTCAAACCATTTTGAAAAATTTGTAGTATAAGCTTGATTGAAAGAATAAACTAGGAGAGTGTAACCGGTTTAAAAAAAATTGAACCAACGATCTTTGTAATCAAAATAATTGAATCTAGATTCAAATGAGTCATCCTTAGATAGACGCATTCTTTTCTCGCCCAGGGGTTATGTCCCCAATCCTCATAAGAAAAAGCCCTTTGAATTGAATTTTTGAGAAATCAATATAATTTCGGTCTTGAGAATTTTGAGTTTGTTATTATAGCTGATCATAATTTAATTAGGATAGCTTCATAATAAGCTCAGGTCTTTTTGATATTTCTAGGCATAAAATGGAATTGAGGTGGGAATAGGTTTCGAAAACATTCCTCAAGAGAATAATATCTATGGATCCATATGGTTTCCATTTCAAAGGGGATACTGAAGAGGTTTAGTAAAATAATGGAATGAGTTTGAAGGGTTGATATCTGGTAATTTTCCAAATCCTATTTGAACAGTTTTTTAAAGTTTGAAGGTTTATTTTCTTCAGAGACTTTCCTGCTTTGAGGTGTGGGAAGAAATGGGTAGAAGAACTTTGTCCTTCATTTTTTGAATTATAATAAGAATTCTAAATATAATCTTCAATCGAAAGAATTGGAATTGAAGACTTTTTCTTATTCTTCTTAGAAGAAGAATCCATTTAATTCCTCACAACTGTTTCTCTCTTAATATTTTTGTGTTGCAGAAATTCTCTTGTTAAGAAATCTGCAAGGAAGTTTGATTTACTTTGTGTATATAGAATTTTGAAATCAAAGCATGATAAGATGGCTTGCCATCCTTGCAAAAAATTGTTTTAAAATTAGGTTTTTATGTTTTTTTGCAAAACGTCTTTTGAGTTTTTGCAATCTATTTTTTTTAAATCTTTATTGATTAATTCGCCTTAAAATTTTGAAATACATAAAACAATTGCTAGAATTTCTTTTTTTGATTGTAGAATAATATCTTTGAGGGTCAGTCCAAATGCCGGAATGGAATCTAACCAGTTGTTATTGACTAGCCTTAATAGGAATTTGCTTTAAGACTTCACCAAAACCTATGTCTGACGCATTGATTTTAACAATAATAGAGGCAGTGAGGTCTAAGAGAGAAAGACATGGTATACTTTTGACAACATCTTTAACTTTTCGTACAGCCACAATATGCTCTTAACTCCAAGGTGCAGGATGTTTTTGTAATCTTTTGAAAGGAGGGGCGCACAATATCCTTCTCTTTGATAAAGTCAGATATATAATTGACATGACCTAAAAATTGCTGGAAACTTGATTTTTCTAAGATTTCATTAGGAAATTTGATGGTGAAATCAAGACTTCTTTGAATTGGAGTAATGGCTCCTAAATAAATGTATGGCATAGAAACCTAATATTAATTTGACTTCTAGATGATTTAAGTATGTTAACTTATTACTTGTATTATTCAATTATTTTTTATATAACTATGTATTTAACTTTCAGCGTGTTGATATGGCATTGCATTGGTTGCGGGATCAGGCAACAAAATATCCCAAGTCATTTGGTGGTTCGCGAATTATACTAGACGTGCAATTTAATAATGAATTCGCCTTCATTATGTTTGATTTATGTGAGCGAGGGGATTGTTTCAGAATCCGAATAGAGCTAATGCAAAATATCACCGATGAAAAACCATCATTTGGAAGGAATTGATACAAATGTACACACGTATATTTTCCAGTGTGTACCCGTAGACATAGGCTCCAGTTGAGGTTGACTTTTGCAAAGTTGTTTGTATATGATCTTGATAAGGGTTTATTATGGACGATCATCTCAAAGATGAATCGAAAGCTGCTAGCATCATTGTCCTGGTGATCTTAAAGAAAATCAACATTAATTTGGAGACAAATACTCTTGCTATAGAAAGAAATACCAAAATCACTAAACAAACAATTTCGTAAGTTTCTTATTATAATTAAATATGAACATGGTCATATTCAATTAGTTATTTCACTTTGTTTACCATTGTTTATTATCTTTCAGGGGTAATTGTGGTATGTACATATTAAAATATGTAGAATTTTTGAGCATCAACGGTCTAGTAAAACAAGTTAATGACATTTATATGAATGGATGAAGGGAAAGATGGATGCCAATATTTTTGCACATAATTACAATCCATAAGACCTTTTTTATGTATTTTTATATTTGTGAGTTATGAATGTATATTGTAAGATGCGATCAAACTGCTTATATTATAGACTGTGTTCAGTTTCGACATATTTAGTTTAAAACAAATAGGAATATGAACTTCATTAAATACAATTAATCATAATATAATAACAATGTTCAAGTATACCGTATTTAGTTTCTAAGTATTCGACGTACAATTGGTTTGGATAAGTTAAACATAATGTATAACATTTTAAATTGTGTTTGGTTTGATTTCAAACTATTTCGTTTAAAAATGTATAGAAAAATGAGCATATAATCAAAAAATGAAATGCAATTCTGAAAAATGACTACAGTCATTTTAAACGACTAGAGTCTTAAAATTTCTTGGAAAACGACTGTCTTGTTAAATTACTCGAGTCATTTTTGTTTTCATAAAAGGCTTCTGATCACTTGTTTGTCACGGGTTGGCAATGGCTTTGAAAGTAGCGATCAGAACCTTTGTAAAACTGAAAACAACTCTGGTCGTTTTAAATGACTGCAGTCATTTTAAGGGAAAATGACTAAGTCGTTTAAATGATCGGAGTCGTTTTCCATTCATCATTTGTTATATGAAATAAACGAACATGAGAAAACTGCCCAACAATCATAAAACACAATTCAGCATAAATTACAACAAAAACTCACAACATAGAGCATACATTGTTATCTACACAACATGCAATCAATAAAATAAACAATATATTAATCCTCCAATCTTCTATCAGCTAAAGGTATCTGACTTGTACATGTTAGTCAGTTGTGCGCAATTGTGACACACCTACTACATTTGTGTCTTTTTGGAAAACTCTCCAGTAGACGGAATCTTTATTGTTTTAGCACGTCCACCTCACCGTCATACTAGCGGTGGCAACACATTGAGGAAGCCAAAATTTTTGAGAATTTCCTAATCAACTTCATTCGACACAAGAAGAATTGTATCACTGTAATCTATTCTCCATTATTCAACAATATAATACAGAGAGCAAAACAAGTAAATTGAATAGTCATTCTTCTTCGTCGCAACTACTGCATGCTCGCACGATAAATGTTCTTAGTGAAACCATCTACACGTACAAGTTTTTTCATCCAAGTTAATAGTATAATTCATGATTCTGTTCCTAACATCATATAGGAAATGATCGATCGGTTTGGCAACAACCTAATTGGCTTTATCAACATTCTCATGCAATTTCTCTTCAATTATTAGCATTAGAGTGCTCGTACAACTCTATATATTCACACGCCTCTCATAAAATCATATCTACGGCCTTTTCCTAATACTCTCAGTCAATGCAAGTATCAAATTCTGTCAATTTTTCTTAAACACAAAATTCAATAACTCTGCATTGTTCGATGTCATGATATTGTAACGGTCTCTCTGAAAGTGTGACCTGGCCCAAGTTTGGAAATGTACTTTGATTAAATAATCCCAAACTTTAATATAAATTCTCTTAATTTCACTCATATAAGTTCTAATCTCTTCTAAAGTATATGCCTCAGATGCTCTCTTAAAAAGTAGGAAAGTCTCGATTTTTCGAGTTACGGTCCTTAATTTTCCTTATATATGATAGATGCAATGATCACAATGGACATTTTGATAGACAACTTGAACTCCATTGATAATACTTTGATGCCGATCAGATATCAGAACAAGATCTTCAGTATCTCTTGTTACTTATTTCAAGTTCGTAAAAAATCAAGTCTATGATGCATCATTTTCAAAATTGTCTATACCCGAGTAAATGGATAAATCTTATTATTTGCATCTTGGCAAGTAGCAAAAATCAGCGTACCTTTATATTTCTTGGTCAGAAATGTTCCATCAACGACAACTACCTTCCGTAATGAAGAGTAAAATCCACGAATGCAAGGTTCGAGGGCCAGGAAAAGTACTTAAATCAGTTCTCACTGTCAATGTCTAAAGACAATACTGATTTGAAATTAGTTCTAGCAAAGTTACGAGAATATAAGCCCAATTTAGCATACATATCCTCAAGGGAACCTCTTAAACTTCCAAAGCACATTCTCATGATTTTCGTGCCCTCTTATAACTCATGTCATTAATGACGTCTGCAAGTCTATATAGAGTATTGGGATTTTGAAACTTAGGCACTATATGTCTTCCACAACCCATGATCTTGTCTGTATAGGATCATTTTCATGAATACTTACATAGCAAGTATGTTCACATGCATACTTGAGAAGTTGAAAGTAATCATAATTTTTGAATTTAGTTACCCGCAAATGCTATTTCCAATTTTCATCTATGCAAACAATTGTATAAACTTCCTTATTTGATTTTTTACTCTAAATTCAAAGTTATCTTCATTACAAGCATGTAAACTTCCATCATAAGATCTTTTTGTGTTGAAAATCTGGTAATTTTCAAAATCTGCATCCTTGGGAATCACATGTAACGAACAAGTTGAAGCGACAAGGTGCTCATTTGTAAAAAGATTTTATTCTCTGTTATTTTGAAACATCTCGGATCCATGTGAGAAAACAACAGTTCTACCATTTTTAGTGATAATATCAATATTATTATCTTGAGCTATCTCTAACCTATCCCAATCAATATTCTTAGTTTAATAGTTCATCATCATCCATTTGTATTTCACAATGAAGATTGCCACCTTCATTTTGCAGTTCATAATAAACTTCATTGTCTTCCCTTTATGAAGTAAATCACAAGGATTACACAAATTGGGCAGTGAAAATATTTTTTGTTGAGAAATAGCAATCACTGCAGTATTGACATATGGTTGATTATGACCTTAAAATCTTGATTATAACAAACAAGTTAATCTTGTTTTCTAACAATTGAATTTAACTGATTATATTCTTCAAACCATTCAATGATAAATTGATCGATTGTCGCCAAAAGATCAGTATCAAGACTATCAATCTGACTTATAATAAAGATCAAGATCGAAGTCATCAGGTCAACCAAGCATTCAAGTCAATAGCTTAAAAGACAAACGTTAAAGAAAGATTAAGATCAAGATTTTAAGAGCCAAATATCAAAGAAAGATCAAGATGAGAGCCTAAGAGCCAAGTTTTAAAGAAAGGTCAAAGACCAGGCTTTCTTATTTCAAATTTAAAGGTACTAAAAACTTGATTTTTTGCAATGAATAATAAACGCTTAAAAATCATTATGTGCTCTAAAAGTTATTTTGATTATCACTTGAATAAAATGTTTTGATTAAATGTAAAATTGATTTTCAAAATTATGTTTGAACATAGGTCATATTTTTAAAACATCATTTTCTTTGAAAACTAGTTAAAAACTCATTTCAAAAGTCTACATTTGTCAAAATATTCAAATCGGATCAAATGGGGTCAAAAAGTAAAAGTTGGCCGAAGCGATCGCAACCGGCCGGATGTCCAATCAGAGGGAGCGAACATGCAGACTATCGTTTGGATGGAGGTAGCAGACGTCATGATTTATTGTTCGAAATCCCAAAGATTTTTGGCAGATATCCAACTGGTCCATGCGGGCTTCCGGTTGATGCCGTTATGATTTCAAATGCATAACGACTATTTTAGTCGTCTATATCCAAGGGTAGACGTCCAATTGGTTGTCCGGTTCGACAAAATGTTTTATTTTTTGAGCTCTATAATACCCTTACTTTTTTCGTTCTTTAAAGAATTTTTTTAAGAGCATTAAGTGAGATATATTTTGAGAGAATTCTTTAATGCTACATTGCACTCATTATATTTATTTCTTCATATAAAAAACTTTAATTGATTCAAACTCTTTTCATCATTTTTATCAAAAGTTTCATCTCTCTTTTTGTACTTACTTATTTCGATCATTCATAAAAGAGATATATTTTGAGGAAAATTTTTGAACTTACATTGCATCTATTTGTTCTACTTCTCCATATCAAAACTTTGATTAATTGAATTAATCAAACTTGTAAAATCATAATATTTATCAAAGTTTTTCATCTGTCTTTTGGTACTTAATCTATTACATTTATTCATTAAAAGAAAGATATATTACCTATTTCCTCTTCCTCTTCATCTTCTCGTTGAAAATGCTTTGATTGATTGAATCGAACTTTCAATTATCATATTCATCAAAGTTTTCATCTAACTCTTGAAATATTATTTGTTGTTATTCATTGAAGTATCGGCCTCTCTTAGTACATAATTCATTTGTGTCATTTATAAAGAGAGGAGTTCATATCAAATTATTTTGTTATAGTTGTGGGTCATATTGAGGTCCCTTAAATGTTAATAGTATGGTCATATTAAGGTCCTGTAAAGCTAAATAATGTATGGGGATCGATGCCCCTTGTTTGTAATTTGCTGAAAGTGTTGTAAAGGGTTAGATTGCACCATAAGTCAACTAATATAATGAAAGGTCTTGCTCGTGTCGGAGAGTTTGATAACGAAGGACGTAGACTCTGGGTCGAACCTCCACAATTATAACTTTTGCATCTCCTCTCTTTTACTTATAGCTTTCTTATTTGCATTTATTATTTAAATTAATCTATTTAGTATTTTCTTGGTTGAATTTAGATTATCTCTTCAAAAAAGTTTTAAAAACCAATACACCCTCCCTCTCCCTACCCTCCACACTCTTAGTTAGTTGTTATTGGGCTATCATGCACTTGCCTTTGAAGTAATATTGATTGGAATTGAAAACTGTCCATTTTCAGGGATAAGAAATCTCTTCTCAATGTCATGCAAAGATAATTAATTTTACAAAAATCTAGCACTTCACAATATAGGCCATGATATGAAGTATCTAAAGATATTGGAATTCCATCCACCATTTTATTACTCTCGCTTTGTTTCTATGTTCATTTTCCTTGATCATCATTAACAAAGTCTCCAAAGTAAAAGATAGAAATCCATGTTGTTGAATCCATATCTGTAATTAGAATAATAAAATTTTAGAATTAACGCATTCATCAATCACAGTAATATAAAGTGACAGCGGTCTTGATCATCATTAACAAAGTCACCAAAATAAAATATAGCAATCCTCTTTGTTGAGTCCATATCCATAACTAGAAGGGTAAGTTTTAGAATGTTATCAAATGACTTAAAATGACTGTAGTCATTTTTTCAATCATTTAAAATAACAACAGTCGTTTAAAAATATATGAAATTGTGCTTCTCAAAGCTACTTGAGATCGAAAAATACATGCAAACACTTAAATAAATAGAAACATCAATGAATATATGTACAAATAAAAAAAATCACAAGATTAAAAAATTATTAAAAGTAAAAGAATATTTTACTAATATAAAATGTAGAAGTGTAAGGGTTTGTTCTTTGAATGTGTTTCCTTATACTTCGAGGAAAACTAGATAAAAAAAAAATGAGAACAAAGAAGTAGAAGATTATAGATAAACTAAAGAAGAAGAGAAAAAGGAAGAAAGCTAGAATTTGAAAGAAGAACAAAATAGTGAAACTAACAGTTATAATTTGAAAAATGGATATTATGGCCATTATATGCTAAGGTCATTTGAGATATTTCGACAATATGGAAAAGGATAATTTGGGCATCTTAACCTAAAATATGCCTCAAAGACTTTTCCATAGTAATGTAGGACTACAAAAGTTTAAAATGGCTTGACTATGCCTTTAATAAAAATACCCTAATCGCCGATATTGTTGATCTCTACATCCCTAATGCCGATGGCCATCCACATTTTCACCGGCATTTGAACCATTCCACTTCTCACTCTCTTAAACAAACTAGGCTTTATCACCATTTGACATCAGCCATACAAAACATTGTTGTTGCATCACTACCCACCATCAACAACTCTACCAAGTTCAGCTTGGAGCTACCATATTCTCCGACGTAGAATTTGATGCCTATATCTCTGCTTTGTTTCTATCTATTGTTAAAAGACATGTTGAAGTTCTGTTTACCCAACATTTAGGTTCACTGTCAACTTTTCCTACCATCTATAGTTTTTTTCCTCCGCCACCTCTGTCCACCATTTCACCTCTACCATCTCACAGCTTTGCCTTTACCTTGATCTGTTATCTTCTACTCTTGAAAACCAAATCGAAGATTCAGTCTCTACCACTCTGTCTGTATCTCCGCCATTGTCTCTAAAATTATGAGGTTCAACCCAAATTACACCTAAAGGAGGACGAATAGGTGATTATGCGGAATTAAAAATTAATAATTAACTAGCAATAAGTCACCATTAATTATGTCTAGATGGTTAATCAATCAAATCAATTTTCCTAAGTTGAATTGACACTATTATATGAAAGCAAGAAATAAATAACCAGAATGTTCACTGAGAAACCCTAACTAGACAAAAACTCCAGGCACTTGTCAGTCAACAATCTAGTATAAACGAATTATGAACTTACAATCCGCTAGACACGACTACCAGTAGTACTTTCTGACCTACTGACTGCAATTCTTACAGCCCTCCTAGATTGTGTGCTTCTGTACCAACTTCCAGATACAGTATTCAAAACTCTTCTGGATTACGTGCTCCTACACCAACTCCCGACTTTATAAATTCGTTTATCTTCTGTATATCAAGGAAGAACTTCACGTTCTCCAACAACTGGAACCCCAGTCACCTTTCCTTGGTCTTTAGAACTCTGACAGATGTGTAGGAAGTAGCAGTTTGATATTTGGATTCTAGATTTGATGTTTTCATTGCCAAGATCAAATCAAAAAATGAAGGCTGAAAGCTTTTTTGAAGAAAAGAATATGAAGTAGTATGTATTTTCTCAATGATCAACCTTGGAAAAACCGTTCAGAGGTTTGCTGGTATTTATAGTTTAGATTTAAGATTGAATGGGCTGGATAAAAAGCCTTAAAAACGCAAATCAAAATTTTTCGGGTAACTCTTTCGCTCAAGCGAAAGCTGGGTGACGGCGAGCGAGTGTGTCGCTCGAGAGAAGGCAAGGTGACAGGCAGGTGACAATGTTTCTGTTTTTGCCATTCGAGCAAAGTCTAGAGAATTGCGGCACCATTTTTTCCTTTTTTCCATTCTCGAATCCTAGACCTAATACAACACATTAATTCTAGCCTTTTTTGTTCACAGATTTCTCAATTACATTGAAAACATAACAGTCTCCAGTCTTCCTGTCTAGTTAGCATATGCCTCTACCTTGTTTGGTCACCTGTCGAAAAGCCAGTTTGAAGATCCTTCCACGATCATCCCTATGTGTTCCAATCATTTCCATCTCAATCATTCTTACTGCTGAGCCATCATCATCTTCAGATCGCCATCATCGTCTGTGTTGCTTGTTTGTATCTTCATTAGATATCATCTCTCCGATCTTGTCTGTGTTGTGATAAGGGTTCATTTCTACTTATTGGGTACTTTAATTGCTTTTGTTTTTAAACTGATTTAGTTTTAGTTCTAGTTAAAACAAAATAAATAATAAAAAATAAAAACAAAATAAAAAATAAAAAATAAAAATAAAAAATAATATAATATAATAAAAATAAAAATAATAGAAAACAATTTCTCGAACCCATAATTGACTGAACAACATAACATCAATACTAAACTATTCAACCTAGATAGCACAATGAATCATAAAGACTTTAACCAGTCTCATGATGCTCTTTCACATCAAGTCACAAATCTTTTTTACCGATAATACATTAGTAAAATTTGATCTAGTTGAGCTTAAATCTCTTATCCAACACCTTACAAAACCAATCGAAAAATCATCTTGAACATCATATGGATTATTTATTCGATTCCTTCACCATCCATCACAATGTTCATGACCCACTCCATCGTACACCAGAC
>CAIGRQ010263499.1:0-20923 GCA_903798375.1 Fraxinus sp. D2006-0159 | reverse complement strand
TACAATTTATATTTCTTGACAGTGACTAATTGAATACTATTTGGAAGGTAAAGATTTGACAACAATATATAAAATGATGCATGAAATGAAGTTGTTATTATAGCTAATCCCTTTTTTTCTGTGAAACTTGAATTGATCGTATCATTGTGTTTGATCATCTATGTATGTTCTTAAAACAAAATTTCACAATTATATCATCATCTTTCTCATTAGATTGAAACTATAGGTATTTGGAAAAAAAAAAAAGTGCCCCGTATTTTCACTAGTTAGTATTTGTTTATTGATACATGACAAAGACACGTCCTTGGAAATTTAAAATCATATAAGATCATTCTTCGTAAAAGAAACAAAATGAAAAGAGAGAGAGAGAGAGAGAGAAGAGATCCTCCTCCTGCCCAATATGCATTCTGAGCATCGACGTTCTGAATTATTTCATCTTTTTATTTAATTAAAAAAGGGATTTGCTTATGCTGCAATTTTTTTCCTGAAAACAAAACCCAATCTGTCACATTTTCTGTTCTTGGAGAAGTCCTGTAATTTAGCATTACCTAAGAATTTTCTACATTTGATTGCTGATATTGTTGTTTAATTAACTCCATTTGATCCTGGAAGTCCCAATTTGTTGACATTTTGTGATACCGTAGGATGGACCTCAGTCTGGACAGACCGTTCCTCATGTTCACATTCACATACTACCTCACAACAGTGGCAATTTTGAGAAAAACGATGAGATTTATGATGCTGTAAGACACTTCAATCCTTCAGAAGGTTGGCTTAACTTTAAACTGAAATGATAGATTCTTCCTGTTGTTGATCCATTTCACAGATTAATGAGAAGGAGAAGGAACTTGAGCAAAAGCTTGATTTGGATAAAGGACGGACGGACAGAACCATGGAAGAGATGGCTGAAGAGGCAGCTAACTACAGAAAGCTTTTCACATAGGGTTTGTATCAAGTTGTGGTTTCACATTCCGATTTGGATGTATAATTTCTAGTTTTTCACCAGAATAGGGAATTATTCTTGATGAACAGGATCAGAAAAATTACACAGGATTTAGTTGCTCTTCTTTTGGATGTAGAAGACTACATATGCTGTATCTTATGCATTGTAGTTTGTTTGTTACTCTCGTATGACTTGTGTAAACGAGTCCTAAGACATCTAAAATATGTAACGAAGTGGCATGTTTGTTGTGTTGTACTAGATATAACTAGATAGAATAGTGAACAAATTTTTTAATGTTGTGTGATATAATTTACCAAACAAGCCATGAATGTTAATATGAGAAGAAACTAATACCTCAATTGTAATTCAATATTCAAAACATTGTTTTTCAAGAAATGCTGAAATGGCCACCAAACATGAATTTAATATTTAGTTTTATTAATTTTTAAGTGATATTTATTTGTACTTAAAATGTTGTGGACAAAAACATTTTGCATAACCAACATATCCCCAGTTTTATTTCCATTCTTTTCAAATTCTTTTTTCTATAAGAATATTTTCAATTCAACATTCACATAATAAAATATTTTGTACGTAAATTTAAAATAAATTCCTATGAGTTTGTTTGGGAGAGATTTTAATCAAAATTCTAGTCGTTTTACTCAACCTGTGGACCCCACTTTTCAGAGAGAAAGTTAAAAATGTTTTGATTTGATAGTTAACAGCTAGAATTTTGATTAAAATCTTAATTAAAATTCCTCCTAAATAAGCTCTATATGTTTATCACGTATTCTCCTAAAATACTATTCTAAACTCTTTTTAAAAATAAAAAATAAAATTTACCACCATACAGGAGCACAATAATAAGCCCTTGTTTGGACTTTATTAAAATCAAATTTTGGAAAAAAACATATATTTTAGAAGAATAATGTACATGTATCATCTCCCATTTTAAAAAAAATAATTTTTAGAAGAATGTATAATTTAAAATGAAGGAAATTTTTTTAAATTTATATTTAGTATTATTTTATTGGTCCATTGAAAAGAAATGACAAAAAATTATTTTGAGTAAAATAGAGCTAAAACCTCAATGGGCTAAATCGTATGGCGGGAAACCAATCCATGCATCCCTCTAATTTACAGCATTTCCAATTGAAAATCACAATTTCTACCTCAAAAAGTATTCGACTGTTCTTCTCCTTCTCCACGGATCCATCACCCAACCCGATAAACAAACGAAAAAATGGAGTCAGTCCTCAAGGTTTATTTTTCTCTCTCCTTTAAATTTCTTCTCCTTTCGTTTTTTCTTGAAGGATTTTAACGTTTTTATCGTTTTTTAGTACAGGAGTATTTTGGGTTTTCGAAATTTCGCCCCTACCAGAAAGAAATTGTGGAGAAAATTTTAGATGGAAAGGATTCCTTGGTAGTTATGGCCACTGGCAGTGGCAAGTCCTTGTGGTAAGCTTCAATTTTATTACTGTTTTGTGCTTAATGTCTTAATACACTTACTTGATCAAGAAAATACACTTCTGATTAACATTTTTTTGAATAAATAACTAAGCTATCAGGTGCCACCGTTGATTGCCAAAAAGACCACTGTAGTCATAAGCCCTCTTATTTCTTTGATGCAAGATCAGGTTTGTTCATCTTCTTAGCATTTATTCGAACATGTTGAGTGGGTGAATCTTTATCATGTCCACTATTACTTTTTTTTTTTAAAAAAAATTATATCTACTTGTTATAATGTTTAGGTAATGGCATTGAAGGAAAGAGGTATAAGAGCTGAGTACCTCTCGAGTGCTCAGACTAACCGTAGTGTACACGGTAATGCTGAAAGTGGCCAGTATGATATATTGTACATGACTCCAGAGAAGGCATGTGTTCTTACAACCAGGTAAGCTGAAAAGACCTCAGCTTGGTTAATTTGTTTTACCATCTCTGCAGTAATGGCGCTGGGATTATTCTACTTTTGAAATGCACATGTATATAATTATATTTGGTTTAATTTAATGCGTGTCTCCTTTGTTTGTTTTTTTAAAAATAAATATTAAGGTATCTTTTGGACTCTGGTTCATTAAGCTGAAGATCACCATGTGACGTTTTTTGCATGTTATATTATAGTTGCAAATGATGATGGAGATAGTGAAATTCCCAAACTTCATCTCTTCCTTTTTTCCTTATTTACCACTAGTGTTTAGAGTGTCGATTACTTTTGCAATTTTTCATCTAAATTTAGTGTTACTGCAGTTTCTGGTCCAGACTGCTAATTTCAGGAATATGTCTCTTGGCTGTTGATGAAGCACATTGCATTTCAGAGTGGGGTCATGATTTCAGGTCAGTTCTTCACCGGTATAACGATTCACGATCAGTTTCATAATATTTAGAGCCATTTGGCTTGATTACTGCAAAGAAACCATGATGTGAAGAAAAAAAAAGGTTGAAACTTGAAGTTTTAATTGATTTGAAATCAAAACAAGAGTAATTACACATTTGTATTGGCCATGTATTGAAGACTGGATTGGGACCTTGAGAAACCAGTTTTGGTTCAATGACACATGGCTGCATGATGCTATTTTTGTTTTTATGTTCGTTTAATGAATGAGATTTCTCATGTATCCAAGACTTCATCACATGAGCTTTTATTCATTAATGATCATTATGAAATATATGAATGGGATTTGTAGTGATGATAACATATAATCATGGGTCATGAACAATGATTCCATTGATGATGAATAAAGATTGATGGTGTGGATCTAGCATGTAACAACTATATCTGTCACTTGTCAGTTCTTACAGAATGAACATCTATTTGAGTGTTATCAATTGGCACATTGTTCACATTTATCCGTGACGCTGTTGCTCCACTTGACTTACAAGGAAAGGAAATATGAGAATTTGAACTGAATGACTGAATGGAAATCAAGCTGGTTGCTTGAGATACCATCAGAATGGGTTCAAATATCTTACGAGACTTTGGTTTTATCCCACAAAATCTTCAGGTGACTGCCATCATTTCCAATTGAACCTTGATGCTCATAATAAATTATAGATCTCACTATCAAAAGTTAGTTTCTAATTCTCTAATGAAGGCTCAATGAAGATCTGACTTCCCTTCATTTTTAGCTCCAGGAGTTGGATTCATCAAATGACGCTTTAATTCTAGAGAAATGTGTTTTTCATGTCTATGCCACTTTCTGCTGCAACCACTCTCTTGTTGATTGTTCTTATTAGCCTTATAATTTTCTCTATGTTTCTTCTATAATCATTCTAAGGTTCCATTTCTTTTGTAGGGTTGAGTATAAAAAATTAGGTAGGCTGCGGGATGTACTTCCAAATGTTCCATTTGTTGGCTTAACGGCAACTGCTACTGAAAAGTAGGTTTTTGCATTTTGATATTGTTTTTCCATATTGTATGCTCTGGTTGCCCATAGCGTTATACCTGGTAAATAATTGGTTATTAGTTGATGGCAGCAGCGAACTATGTATTTTAAGTTAAATTCTGGCCATTTGGTTTTGCAAAATCTTTATCTGTAGAAAATCCATGACATTAATTGATATTTCACTACACGTAAAACTTTTCATCGGTCTTGATCATCTCATATTATGGGCTCTGAGTAACATAATAGTGACAGTATTTTCTAGTTCAGGCAGTTCTCAGATATTGCCAACTATTTTTGGTCCATTTCATCTAACATCTGTTCCCAATGTTATTTTTCTATCCTTATTTTAAACAGGTTCAGTTCAGAAGTCAGTGTAAATTCGTAAATCGTGAATCATCTTTCCTGTCCTAGTTTTAGTTTGTCCAATTCCTATTTTTAGTTTGTCCAATTATCTATCAGCTCAGATTTTCTTTTTCACTAAGGTTTTGCTTTTATCTAAATCCAGTCTTGTAGAACCTATAAAGAGACATTGTTTTTGCAGGGTTCGCACTGACATTATAAATTCACTGAAGATGAAAAATCCTCACGTAACTATTGGTTCATTTGACCGTCAAAACCTCTTCTATGGCGTCAAATATTCCGATCGCAGTTCAACTTTTGTGGATGAGCTTGTGAAGGAGATTTCTAAATATACGAACAGCAGAAGTTCAACTATAGTATACTGTACAACTGTCAAAGATGTTGAACAGGTTATTCACTCTTCTATATTTGTAAATCCTATATTCTTGTTTCTCGTGTGTAAACATGCACGTGGATGTTTACCTAAATGCCAATCATTTCATATATGTCGTGGTCTTCTAGAAAGATGATGCGGAAGAACATGTATTCATGACGAGATGTTCTGACTTTAGTTATTCAAATGATGCTTTAGATTTTCAAGCTCCTTCAAGAGGACGGAATTGAGGCTGGAATATACCATGGTCAAATGTCCAATAAAGCACGTGAGGAGTCTCACAGGTTTCAATTCTCACTAGCTTTTATCTTTTTTTTATTTTTCCCTGAATATTTGTACTTGAATTTAGTCCCTGTTTGGTTTAGGTAAAAAAGTTGATAAAAATCTAAGTCAAAGTCAACAATTAATTTTAATCACACATTTTGCGACCCACAACTTTTATCAACTTTTCAACCATACATTCATAAACTTTTATGGGAATCTACTAAAAATCTTATTTTTAATCTAAACCAAACTAGGGCTTAGTATGTTATGTCAAATGATATAAAATGGTACCCTTCATTATTCTTGGTGCAATTACTGTATACCTGGTCGCTCTGGCAACTGAAATTTTGATGCATTTCAGGGCATTCATCAGAGATGAATTTTATGTCATGGTTGCAACTATAGCATTTGGCATGGGTATCGACAAGCCTAACATTAGACATGTGATACACTATGGCTGCCCAAAGAGTCTGGAATCATATTACCAGGAAAGTGGACGATGTGGTAGAGATGGCATTCCTTCAACCTGCTGGCTGTATTATGCAAGAAGCGATTTTGGGAAAGCTGATTTTTACTGTTCAGAAGCACGCACAGTATTTTTTTTTCTTTTGCTGAATTTCTTAAGAGTTCATAATAAAGATTTTATGCAGTAGTTCCCAGTATTTATTAATCTCTTTAGATTGTTTCAATATTGCTTAACTGTCTGGTAAATGTCCAGGCAGAGCAAAGAAAAGCAATTATGGAGTCATTCATGGCAGCACAACGCTATTGTATGCTGACAACTTGTAGAAGAAAGTATCTTCTGGAGTACTTTGGAGAGAAATACTGCTCTGTCAATTGTGGTATGGGTAACATTTGACCTTTAAATTGTCGAGTGCAGTAAGAAAATGCCAGAGCTATGATTGACTGAGGAAGCATGACAATGGTGCAATTAAAATTTAAATCGTTGATGATTATGATGATGATAAGATAGAGTGGGACGAGGCATATTGCATTTATGGTAATCAGTGCAAGGCTCAGTACAGCTTAGTAGGGACCGAGAAAGAGATGAGAAAACAAAACATACGAGAATGAAAATAAAGAACGCATGGGATATCAGTAGGAAGGGATGAGAAAAGATAAGAATGAAGGCACAGAGATAGTAATACATTGTAAATGTGGATGTACATGACTGGGTGGAGTATAGTTCATTTTTGGTGTCTATATTCATTCCATTTAATAGGCAAAGTTTTGTTCCCTTTTGGCCAAATAGTATCTCGGTGCACTCTTACATCCTGCCCATTGCTTTCATCCGGTTGCCTTCATTTCATGTTAAGTTGGTCCAGAAAATCTATTTTCAGGCACTAACAGATTGAGATGATCTTTTCTCCTATCTGAAGTTATCATGGGGAAATATGTTGTTTAAAGCTTTTGTTTTTTAGTCAACAATAATTCTTTTTATGCATCACTTTTGTGACCCTAAATAGACACGTGGAAGGAAGAGGAAAAAATTAGGCAAGAAACTTTGGTCTTTGGACCTTGGTTTTTTAAGGTTCTATATAGTTAATTTTGGCTATAATTTTAGTCACATTATTCCAGAAATTATCTTTTGAATTACCTTGATAGTAGGAGTAACTGGATGTGTGATGCGTGCAGGAACTTGTGATAATTGCACTAGCTCAAAGAATGAGAATGATATGTCTCAAGAGGCATTTCTTTTAATGGCTTGCATTAAAGCATGTGGAGGTCACTGGGGTCTCAATCTGCCAGTAGATGTTCTTCGTGGATCTCGAGTAAGCTTTCGTTTGATAATTAATGGTATATAGATATTCTTCCATGGTATGTATGGGATCCAAGGTTGAAGGGTAATTAGACAATGGTAATAAGGTTACATAGGAGACTAGACAAATTTTCGTTAGAAATGATGAATTGAGTTTCTTTGTTCTGAACAAGTGGCTTTGGTATTTCATTCTAAATTTTGACGGCTTTGGAAAATGGAGCTAATACCCTCGTTATGTGTACTATTTAATCTATTAATTGGTCTTGTGGTTTAGTCATAGCAAATTTACACTAGTGCCTTTTATTTGGTCACAGTCCAAGAAAATTCTTGATGCTCAGTTTGATAAGCTTCCATTCCACGGCCTCGGAAAAGAGATGCCAGCAAATTGGTGGAAGGCTCTAGCTGACCAATTGATTTCACGTGGTATGTGGGAGTACTCTTTTTGTATATCGGATCTGTGTTTGTTGATGTTTTACTTTACTGAGAAGGAAGGAGTGAAGTGAATACCATCTTGCATCCAATGAGGGATCAATCAGAAGAACCATATTGTACTGTTGACGAATGCTTGTATTGTTATAATTCAGGTCACCGAAGGTTTAGCAAATATGAATTCCAATAGAGAGACCCACAATATTTAAAATAGCTTGAACATTATGCTAAATCACAACCCTTTGGAAGTGAAAAAAGCGATCTTGATATAGTCTAAGAGTAAATTCAGTTGTTAGCCCTTCCAATTTTGGAGTATAGACAAAATCAACGGAGACCAATGAATAATTAGTGGGTATTGATATTTACAGACATTGCTGATGAAAGAATTTTGTTTTTATAAATATTTGGTGCACTTAACTGATGTTATTTGATAAAAAACATTGCATTGAAACTTTAACTTTTCTATTTCTGTTCTAACCTCTCACTAAAAACACTAAAAATATCAGCAACTTGCTCTATTATGTTGGACCCATAGCTGAACTGCACAACTGAAATATTGCGTGTATGATGCCAAACCAAACCTAAGAAACTGTTGCTTCTAAAAGAAAGGAATACGCAGATCCTCTAAATTATAATGCCTACTTTAAGGAAGGGAATTTGCACTAGTCATTTGTCTTATCCTTCTATTATGCTCTGTACTTGGGTGCAGTCTGGAAGCAGTGACGTTGGATTACTGTTTCCTTCTCGATTTCTTTGATTCTATTGATAGAGTAATTTTATTTGGGTGTTCTTCCAGATGTCATGATTGTACATTACTTCTTTCTTTTGAATAATTTCAAATTATAATTTTGGACAGTTAATAGCTATTTTGTCTTGTGTGCAGATTATTTAGTTGAGACCTTCAAAGATGTGTACAAAACTGTGAGGTAGATTTCTTTCTCCGATTAATTTATGAGTTTTGAGCTGTAAAAATATATGTTCTCTGTCTCACACGCTCCCATCCTGTCACTCATCATCCGAGAGCCCATTGGACTTGATAGTAGCCTCTAAGCCCACTGCTTGCAACCTGCAGTATGGCCTAAATCCACATCTAAAAAGTTGTACTAAATGGAAGGATTTGAACTCTTTGCATAAGCTTATAAGTTGCTCATAATTTCTGTAATCCCTGTTATGTTCAAGTTGAAATCACGCCCTCCATAAGGATGCAACATCATTGTTGCATGTAGCAAAGCACTTTCTTTCTCATAATACTTCTGGCTGGCATCCTGTTGTACATTATTTGTCACTCCCTGTACTGATGATCTGTTGTACTTGGTAGCACACTCCAATCCCGTTGAGTGCAACATGTAATCCATTGCCCATAAGTGGTACGACTGTTGGTCATGAGCAATAAAGCTAACTTGTAAGTTCATGTTTTTTGTAATTCACCAATGTGGGATACAAGATCAGGTGTTAGACCTTTCTCTCATATAACCTCCTCAGTTTTTCTTATCAGCCTATCATCTGCCATCATTTTAGTGCCTGCAATAAACTTGAGCAAACGTAGACTTTCACATGGCAAGTCTACACATTGATGCTTGTGATGAGATCAAAATGTTCGTTCACGTTCACTAGTTGTCTCTTCATGAACAATTGGCACCAAAAGCTCATGTTTGTCCAAAATATCAGAAAGTGAATATTTTTAAGAGATAAATTGTGCCATCTCATATAAGGATATGAAAGATTTACAGGATGTGAATTTTCCTTACAGTTGTCTTTCTAGATTTATTTGCTGCAGGATACAAATTATGAATTTTCGTAAATCAGAACTATGCTTTTAGTGAATGATAATAAAATATCAATATTGGACGTTTTCTTTTGCAGCCAATATAATAAGATTCTATTGTAAATAAAAATTGAATTGTGATTTTCCTTTCATGCTTCAGTGTCGGACCAAAAGGAGTGGACTTTTTGAATTCTTGCACTCCTGATCATCAGCCTCCATTATATCTTTCATCGCCTTCAGAAATGGTGGGTGATATGAAAGGCACAGATATAGTTGGTGAGGCTGGAGTTGCTGGTTTGGCTCCTCTTAAATTCGAGGGATTGTCCCAGGTGGGCTTTTCTATCATCCTTAGCATCTTTTGCATGTGATTTTCAGTAGTACAACATTTACCCTTTCATATTTGCTTATCACTCCCTGTATCTTTTTTTTTTCCTTTGATGCCGTGCATTTCTATTTAAAGTTTTACCTTCAGATGCTTCTTTTGTCATCTTCAACAATTTAATGTTGACCAGAACCTGTAATGATTTGACTTTATGCTTGTCTCTGTCATGTACAAGTTCAGGAAGAGGCACAGTTCTATAAAATGCTCATAGAGGAGAGAATGAAGATAGCAAAAAAATCTGGAACTGCTCCGTGAGTCTTTTCTCATTGTCCTTGAGCTGTTACTCCCTGTGTCACATAGTACTTTATCATATTGGTCTTTTTGGGTCAATTGCACCCCCTTCGTGAAGTTCAATTAATCTTGACATGATATTTATCAGAGATGATTCCTTGAAAATTTGTTAACACAGTATTTGGCATACTAATTGTCAAGTGTTATTTCTTAGATTTAAGAGTAGCAAGATTATTTCACCTCAAAATGTAGGCAACCTGGGACAATAGTGTGTGACAGGAGTATATTATAATGGCAAGCTGCCTGTATGATTACACTATAAAACTGTACTTTTGAGGAAATGCAAGACTGTCTATTGATCTGTTTTAGCATGCAGATATGCAATATGCGGTGATCAAACATTAAAAAGGATAGCATTGACAAGGCCATCAACTCGAGCAAGGCTAGCAAATATAGATGGTGTGAACCAGGTATACCTTAATGGCCATGTTTCTTGGTCCTATCTAATTCAGCTTGATGGGATCTTGCATATGCTTGGAATTTGCTCACCTGTACATTTCAATTCAATGGTCCAGTAGGGTTTATTCCTTAATTCTACTACATTTTGCATTTTCTCTGTATACAATTATCACATGGATATTACAAATGTTTGTGTTGTTCTAGCCCTCTTATACATAGAATCTTAGAGAGGAAGAGTTTTAATATTTAATTGTAGGGCCCGTTTTATAGGTACATGGCATTTTCCATTATTGAATGTTAGTAATAAGTCCAAGAATCGAAGCATGTGATGTAGAGAAACATAATATCTTGTCTCCATATGAAGAAAAATTATAATTGAATGGAAATTGAAGTTTGACAGCATATCTGATATGAGTTACCACTTACCTCACTCAGATTTGTTGGAAGATGGTCACCTTTCTCCTTTGAACTAATAAGATGACTCCATATTGGTCTTGCAATAATGCATCATCTTCAAACTTAAAAGGAAAGAAAAAAATTGCATCGTTTGCTATCAGTACCAGAACCTTCATTCTAAACAGAATACTCTTGCAGATCTTTCAAACTTTACAAATGATGGTTGGGTTTTAGGATCAGATTGGTTAGAGGGCTGCTGTTAAGCTTGAATTAATTTCTAAATTAGCCATAGAAACTCGTTAGCATCTTCTTCATTCTCTTCTTGTTGGACATATAGGATTTACCCACAAACGGTTTTGTGTTGGGTATATTTGCTCAAATATTTGTTGCAATATTTACTTGTTATAGCTTTAAAATTGACTGGTAGAAACAATTGAACAATTGTTTTTAAGACATAACTGCAACTTGAGATAAAATAGAAGGGGACGCATCAGATTAAGACTCTTGATCATATGGTGTCTTTTTTTATCTGGTCGCATGTTTGTATGCGAATTATATCTGATTTGGAAGCTTTGATAATGTGTCGTAGCACTTTCTAATTACACATGGAGATTGTTTGCTACAAAGCATTCAGCATCTATCGAAAGAATTGAATCTTGCTTTGGATGGGGAGCCAAATACACAAACTATTACGCCAAGAAAGGTTTCCACTGTACCGAACAACAAGAGATTATTGCCGGCAAAGTTTGAAGCTTGGAGAATGTGGCAAGAAGATGGCCTTACATTCCATAAAATTGCCGTATGTCTTGATACTGTTGCTTGTAATTAAGTTATGCCTAGACTAGATTTTAGCGTGGACTTCTGTTTTACTTTCTGCTTTGTAGAATTTCCCCGGTCGAGCAGCTCCAATAAAAGAACAAACTGTGATAGAGTATCTTCTTGAAGCTGCAAGAGATGGATGCACGATTGATTGGACCAGATTCTGTGAGGAGATTGGATTGACGCAGCAGATATTTACGAATATTCAGGATGTTGTGTCAAAAGTTGGCAAAGAGAAGCTAAAGCCTATCAAAACTGAATTACCAGAAGAAGTAAGCTTTACGGATTAAATATTTTATAGAGGTGCATTCGGAACTAAAACATTTATTAAGGATTGACATTATCATAGCATGTTTAGTAAGGTGGATTAACATTACTATTAAAGAAAAAAAATAAGTTAAAATGCAGTCATGCGTACCAAAATTTGTAGAATATTACAGTTGTGGGTCGTGCGTCCTATGATATAAGGAATGAAATGAACTAAGATAGATTCCATGTGTTGTGATGATATTTGAGACTTCTGTTCATAAAACTAGGTAACTTATAGCCAGATCAAGGCCTGCTTGCTGGTGCAAGAGATGGGAATATCGGTTGAAGGTATATCATCCGGCCATCATCACGGCAGCGGAGTAGAGGGTCGACCCAATCGTGAATCACTTGTCGACAACGTAAACAGTAAATCTGAAGCCGCAATTTCTGATCTTGTTGGGAGTGAAGCAGAACAGCCACTATCTGGCACTGATGGTTCGCCGAAATCTTGGAAACGCCAAAAAGTCGATGGGCCACAAGTCGAACAATCTGCTATGGTCGAGGCCTCGGAGAGTTCCATATTGCGCTGGCTTGAGAATTTTGATGATGGGGTAAGTGTTGAACTTCTACAACCAATATATCGTAATAACAGCATTATTATATTCTAGCTCGAGAAGGTAATGGCAAAAATGTGCAGGTTTCACTATCTGATCTCTTGGAACACTTCGGTGGATCAGAGGAAGAGGCAATAGTTGATCTGATAAATAATCTGGAGGGTGAGTTTTTAATTTTTAGAAAGAACAATCTGTATAGACTTATGTAACGTGTCGGATGGACGAGGCTTCTTCTGTAAACAACAGCTCGATATATATAAACTCTCTATTTTATTCTAAGTCTGAAATGTGCTCCTGTTGGAAATTGCTTAGTGTATACACTGAAAAGAAATTGCAGTGATGGAGAATGAATGTCATGTGACTTAGCTTTCTGGGTTTGCATATAATACACATACATATCTCAAATGAAACCTAAGGAGTTGAGGAAACGTTAACAAGTTTTGAGCTCGACTCAAGCGTAAAATCAACCAGTTCAGTTAACATATTGGAAAAATGGCAAGCTAGAAAGCTTGAAGTTAAGGAAACCTGCATGGTTTAATTCTACATCTAATGAGCTTTAATGAAGAATGCCACAAGGAATCAAGAATTATTCTCAAAGAGACGAAATTACTGAAGACGCTAAAAGAGCCCATATTATGATTAAAAACTATGAAATACAAAATTATAAGTGGCTGCCAAGGGTTAGAAGCTTAGGCAAATTACCAGTGTCAGCATTACTCCTTTCCGAGTTCTCTCTAGCGGAAAGAAGTTAGCCAAAAATCTAACCTCCAAAGTCAAAAGCTGGCCAGCAGCCGTAACAACTTCGACATAAATTCCCTTTGCTCACAGAAAATAGGAGCTTTCGGTTTAGTTGTGAAACAAAATATAATCAAAAGTTAGGTCAATGGTCATGTAAAAGATCCTCCGGATCCACTTCTACCCCTACCCGCCTTTTGAAGGAGGTATAAGTCTCTGGAGATAATTTGCATTTCTTTTGCAATTCCACAAACCTCTGAATATCAAAATTATGTTTCTTGATGAGTTTCTTTTGCCTAGACAGGAATAGCCTCTTTAGGAAGTCTTGGTAAGAAGGATCTCTTGAAGTGAATAAGAAGTAAGCATAACCCATGACTATTCCAGTTGCGGTTGTGAAAAATGCGATTGGCTCCATAACATCCCAAGAAAATTCCCAAAAAGTTAGACGAAAGAAAAGCCCGACTTGTACCAGAGAAAGTCCAAGTCCAGTCCACAAAATGCGACGTACTTGCTTGTGAGCTAGCATGTCGATTTCTTCCTTCTTTTCTTGCAACTTCTTAAGCTCGTCCTTGCCTGGATCATCTTCAGGTAAAAGGACAAGGGGAACTGCCCCTCTAACAAGATCAACCACCTGAACAAGAAAACCGACAAGAAATTACATACTTCGACTACAAGAGAGTACATTGTAAAGCTTCTGATATTGTTCTAAATGCTTCATTAATGCAGACAATATCATATCATCAGCAAATGCATGATACAAAGAACCGAAAGCAAAAGCTGACAGACAAAAACGAAATCTGAGCTTGCTAAGTTTGGCAGCACAGAATCGGAAATCTTAACATCTAAACCAAATTTAATTAGGATGATTTCAAACTCAAATTCCTAATCAACAAACTATACATTAGTCTATGGCGATCTAGCTCTCTTTCAACCTGTTTCGTATGGCAAAAAGTTATAGATCGTGTTATGAATCAAATCCCATATTTCAAACCATAAAATTAATGGATATAGAACTCAATATATGGGATTTGGACAATGCTACAAGTATATAATTATTTACATAATACATTACATAATTGACAGGTTAATTGACAGGTGTCGCGCATCCATCAACAGTCTACAATTTTTGACTGTTCCACACTTCACATCCACGGCCAGATTTCTTCCATATGGACCTATGTAATCCATTATATACATGGATTATGTACATGGAGAATTATCCATGGGATTTATTATCCAACCGAAATCAAGTTTCGAATTCCATTTCACTTAAACCACTATTTCAACAAGCTAGCAAGACAAGGAACCGGACAATTGAGGACACGAGAAACACAACTATATGAGAAATCCATGACACTATAATTAACAGTCTAAACTGTCTATGGGTGTGTGTGAGCCACATTATTTTGGAAGAATGTGTGGTTGAAAAAGAAGAAAAAGTTATCGATGTGATGAAAAATATTATTTTATTGAAGAATGTGGGATTGAAAATGAGTAGAAGAATGAGAGTGAAAATTTTAATGTGTACCAACCAGGGCTATGTTCTTTTCTTCAAAACCCCTCACCTTAAGAGGTAATGGTAAAGAAACACAAATCTGTACGTTCACATTTCATTCGAAATTCAAGAATTTAACATGATTCGACCCCAACTGTTGGAGTTAGTTTCATATCAAACAGATTGCTTAGCTACAGTGGTTTCTCCATCATCGTTTCGTAATATTCAATAACCCTTTTGCTTATGGGAACAGAATAAATCTTTTTATCTTCCTCAACCCCACCAGTAAAGCAGTTTTATACATACCCCAAGAATCTCTTTTGGAACCACAACTTTTTTTCTAAATCAAATCCCAAAACTGTATCAAAACACACACAGATATAGTATTGATATAATTAGTTAACCTTATCAGGGTGTAAATACACTTTGTCCCGGAAGAGAAAAACGACGCCGGCCTCATCAAGAACTCGAGCAAAGGCGGCGGCCTCCACGGCGGACTTGGCGACGCCTATACTCTCACAGGCCTGTAAAAGCTCAGAATACCCAATCACCTCCTTCTCCTCCACACCCAGTTTCTCCTTCAAAGCCTCCACGTTCACCAGCCTCATCAGCCTCCTCGCCTCCGCATAAGTCATCTCATTCCCATTATTACTGTCGCAACTTCCGGCGCCTCCGTTAACGGAGGAGCTGCAATAAGACGGTGGGCCCATCAATCCGGGCGGCGGAATCAGCCTAAAGCTCGGCTTAGCGCCAGTCGCTGGCTTAATCCCCTGTTTCAACAGATTAAATGAAATCCTCCACATATTTACCATCAATTGTTTTCAATTTTTTTCTGCAAGTACATAAAATATGAGCGAGTTTGTATAGCTATACTGTGTGTCTTCAGCCATTAGATTTGACGGAATGGTAAAGAAGGGAAAACCGAGTAGCATTACGAGAATGACGGTCCGTTTAGACCGTTTCTCTGGTATTAAAGATATTTGGACATGTTGGAGAAAGAAATGGGAAATTATAGGAAATACCCAAAACTCAACCATACTCTTTCCAAAATAGCCTTTGACTATTCAAAGGGAGTAAACTACCAAAAATACCCTTAAATAAGACGGTGGGCCCATCAATCCGGGTGGCGGAATCAGCCTAAAGCTCGGCTTAGCGCGAGTCGCTGGCTTAATCCCCTGTTTCAACAGATTAAATGAAATCCTCCACATATTTAACATCAATTGTTTTCAATTTTTTTCTGCAATTACATAAATTATGAGCGAGTTTGTATAGCTATACTGTGTCTTCAGCCATTAGATTTGACGGAATGGTAAAGAAGGGAAAACAGAGTAGCATTACGAGAATGACGGTCCGTTTAGACCGTTTCTCTGGTATTAAAGATATTTGGACATGTTGGAGAAAGAAATTCAAACATCACTTCATTATTTTATTTTATTTTATTTTTTTGAAGAATAATTTGATTGGAATAATACATTTTGTTAGCTTCTTTATACTTGTTTGGTGAGAATTAAAATCAGATTTTAATAAATTTTGATAAAAGTTAATGAAATATGTGATTGAAAAATTGTAAATTTCATGAAATGGGTAATTAAAATTAATTGTTAGGTTTGATTTTGATTAAAATATAAATTTTTATTCATACCAATTAGGAGCTATATTATCTTGTTCCTTCACTCTTAATACCATCTTTCAATCTTATATTACTTTTATGAATTAATGTAGATGTACATTTTTAGATGATATTGTTGTTGACATTGTGTGAGTTGTCAAGGCCATACCTGTGTTTCAGAATTTGAACTCCTAAATCGTAGCAAGTAATCAAATTTTTTTTTTCCATTTATAAGAGTTTTATGAAACTAAATTTGTAAACTTAAAATCAACAATAAAATAAAAAAATGAAACATTCAAAAAATATATATTACAATCAAATAATAATACGAAAATATTTTAAACGATCGCTTAAATATAACTCGTCTTGCAGTCTTAGAGACAAAAAATATTAATCAATTTTGAATAGTTGTTATTCAACCATTTCTTTTTCAATAGATAACATGGTCGATCAATTCAATCTTTGTCGTGGCCCGTGATAAAGTTGATCGGAGATAAATCTTGATTAATTTCAAGTTGGAGAAAAAAAATTCTGCTGATGCAACTGTAATCAGTATGATATTTGACTTGTTTAACATTTAGCTGCTTTCTTAAATATTTCATTCCACAAGTACAATATCAAATCGAGATTTTGTTTCTATTCTACTATATGGTTATAAGATATCTATGAAGCCAAATTTGTGGGAAAAAAGTGTCCAAATAATCTATTAACAGAAAAGGAAAAAAATAAAAATAATTAATGGTTATCAATGTTTCTAACTTAGCTATAATGGGAGAAGATTTCATTCCATTACATATGTATGATAAATACAATTCGCACTCATAATGAATTCAACTTCACATAAAATATGAAATAAACTTCTCATATGTAAAAATGATTAAATTTTACACACTTTCTCACTTTACACAGGGCTCACAGCCTTTAAAAAAAATGGTATTGCAACAACAATAACGATATATTATATAACGCCATAAATATTTTTATAATATAACAATAAAATGGAAAAAATTAAATCACATCATATTTAACCATATATTGCACTCAGTTACCCCATAGAACGCACAAATTCATATTAATTAATAATGGATTATACATTGAGAGAAAAAACTCAATCCCACACAAATCAACGATCCGATCAACTGGATATTGAAAAAATGTAATTGAATTTAAAGACAAAATTATACAGTAATCAATTAAAATATATAAAATCTATCGGTCAATGTAATTAAGAAAAATTAGGGTTGATAAACGATCAGATCAACAAAGATGTATATAACGATGTATAAATATATACTGATGGGTGTTACACAATGGAATAAGTATTCCTAATCCAGACATTATTTTTGTGATTTACGATATCATTGGCCTCATTGTTTGAAGCAACTGAATAAGGGTGAGCAAGTATAAACGACAATGAATTGATAAAATAAAGAAGGTAGCAAAAATAAAATAAAATATGGGCCTTCTAAAGAGCTGGGCTTGAGGCAACAACCTCTTGAGCCTCTCCTTAAATCCGACTATGAGTTGTCAAAATTTGTGCTACTGATCGTTTGATAAAATCAATGTATAAAAAATTATCAACTCACAAAAATGTTATTCATGATGTCAAAATTAGTGTACATGTAGCAAGATTGCACTTTTATCTAGACAAGTGTCTTTGTTGTATTTGCACAGATGCTTCTTTCATTAGTCAACACAAGCTTTAAACTCTAAATTTATTGCGACTTGAAGATATTTATCTCTCTGCAATTTTTGCCCAAAAAAAAGACCCAGTTGAAAGTGAAGTTAAAGCCGCATAGAAACAAGGTAAAAAGATTAAATTATGGGGAGTGTTCTCAATTGAAATTGTGATGAATTTTAAAAATCATTCTAAATTTATGTGTCTTCAATTAAAATTTTAATGAAATTCGTTAAAATTTAGGTGTCTACGATTGAAATTTTAATGAAATCCTTCAAAATTTAGGTATCCTCGATAACGGGTAGATTTATAAATATTTTATTAATGAATGGATTTTAAAAGATTTGAATGGATTTCAAGTTTAAAAATACATATAACAAAATCTTTTAAAATTTCATCATATTTACTGAAATTCTTATCTTTAAACACTTTTATATAAGCTTATTACGAAATTCATTAAGATTTATAATATTTTAAAATTCATCAAAATCTTAGTTGAGGATATCTCCACGTCTCTTAGTTGATGACATTCCCTTTATTACGTTCTTCCTCGGCTATTAACCAAATGCAACGTGGGTCCCCACCTTGTCTAATTTTTGTCGCTTCGAAAATTATTCTTCAATTTTTTACTCTTTTCTATATTACCTAAACCTAATTCACTATAGACATTTCTAGCTTCAAATTAATGTCTAAAGTTCACAACTAATTTCTTTTGGTGAAAATTAATAATTTCAACATGTCATTTATTTCAAATTAATATCATCCGTTCAATCTCGTAGCATGTTGGCTCTAAGCGTTAATTTACCCTCATATCAAAAGACGTCTATTTCATCGGGTGATACTCAGTTTTTTGATCTCTAAATCGTTCGAACTCTTGATCGAAAGAGGACACATGTTTCTCTCCACAATTATTTGCACGAAAACAAATCTAACTATTGAATTCTATTAACCCGTAATTTAGCAATTGTCACACCAGAAGTCGAGTTAAAATTATAAACAAGCAAGTTAAAAAGATTGTACTCAAGTGTTTATTTCATATTAACTTAGGAAGGAATGGTAAAAAAGATAGAGACTGACAGGTAGTGTGTTTGAGTCACATTATTTTGAAAAAATGTATTCTGAAATAGTAGACTGGTGGAAAATGTGTGGTTTAAAAAGAANCTATTAACCCGTAATTTAGCAATTGTCACACCAGAAGTCGAGTTAAAATTATAAACAAGCAAGTTAAAAAGATTGTACTCAAGTGTTTATTTCATATTAACTTAGGAAGGAATGGTAAAAAAGATAGAGACTGACAGGTAGTGTGTTTGAGTCACATTATTTTGAAAAAATGTATTCTGAAATAGTAGACTGGTGGAAAATGTGTGGTTTAAAAAGAAGGAAAAGTTATTGATCTGATGAAAAATATTATTTTGTTGAAGAATATGTGGTTGAAAATGAGTAAAAGAATGAAAATGAAAATTTTAATGTGTACCAAACAAGGGAATATCAAGTTAAATAAATAGTGGCATAACTTGCTTCGAGAAAATTACACTTTTGGTCATCCAACTTCTATCTATATCTTATTGGGTTCGCTAAATTTCATTTTGTGCTGTTAAATTGCAAATTTTATGGCTACATTTAGCACCGATAATTAATACTAGGTCGAGCCAATACATGAGTGAACTTCCAATATTATCCCTATAAATATTTAAATTTTTTTGCTCGTGGGCTATACCCCCACACCCATCGACCTTTTTGCGAAGGTCAAATCATGATTAAACTTCATACATCTAACAATCTATATAGTAACTAATATTGCTCAATGTTGGTTCTTTTATGTGACTGTCATAGCAGAACTAAGCCTCCATCTGAGTTCCATTAAAGTTTTAATGCATTTTTCTCTTTCTTTTTTTTTTTAATCGCATATTTTAATAAAATAATATTACACGTAAACTCAAAACTTTTCTTTCTTTTTTTAACCGCACATTGTCTAAAAGATCACTATTCCAAGATACATTTTTCCTTAAAATCTCATTAAAATGGAGCTCAAACAAGGCTACATTGAATGTAAACTCTGTTTTGCCAACTCTGACCGTTAGGTTCATGAACACTGCATGGTTAAAGAGACGAATACAACATCCAGATTCATGCCCAACTATCATTATCTGAATTTCTGGCATTTCAAAGCATCAATTTACATGAAGCTGCAACAAACTTTTCAGTTACATGATACGGTTTCTCTAAAAAAAATTCGACAAAGCACCCTTAAATGTTCGTTATCCCTGCTCTAGTTTTACGTACTCTAAACTATATGCTTGTATGTTGAGTATCCCATTGAGGTTCATAATAGCGAAAAGAATAAAACTACATTTGCGTTTGTCATACATCATCTACATATAAGTACTCGTTCTTGTAGAATGCTACGGACTGTGTTTAGCCTTGTTCAAGGTTTTTACTAAACCATTGGCAATTTTCCAAAACCAGAATGCGTTCATCGTTGCCAACAGAGGAGCTACTGTTAGCAAGCTGTAAAAGCCCAATGGAAACACTTCCTTGACCTGAAAAGAACAAAAGATAAAGTAAGCACAATCCTTTTTCTACTTAGTCATTTTTGGTGCAAGGAGGATAACTGATGGTTGTTGACAGCCACAGAAACTGAGAAATGGCAACCCATCTGGAAAAAGTCTCTGAAGCTTAAGAATGAACAAATAGAAAACAAATTAAAAGGTTCTTTATTGGTCAACCTGAAGAATACCTTGTGTTGCGGGTCAGAACAGACCCATCGCGTCACCTTCCACGTGTCCCTGAGGGAGTCCAGGTCATACCACGTCACTTCCGAAGCGATCACGTATGGGCCGAACTGTTTGCACTAACCGAGGCGATTACATCAGGGGCAAACATCTGCGACGCCGCAGATGCAAAGGCCCGTACTCCGATCCTGCCCTGCCACATCTGCTTCGCCTCGCCCCGGCAGAAATCCCATGCACAATCTTTCTTA
>CAIGRQ010263497.1:0-17711 GCA_903798375.1 Fraxinus sp. D2006-0159 | reverse complement strand
CAACAGAGCCCTAATTTTCTGATGCCAAAGGCTAAAATCCTTAGTCCCTCTCCAAACCTCTACTTCAAATTTGTGTGAAGTGCTCATGATTACAGACAAATTCACAAAAGTAGAAAGTATATGTTTCACACAAAGTGTAACAATATGTACATTATATCAAGAAGATGATTTCAGAACTAATAATATGAACAACAAGAGAGATTACATGCAGAGTTATAACTATGACAGGTTTAAGGAGTGATAGCCCTTTCTATCCCCTACTCCCTCAGATTCCCAGATCTTCAGAGAGATCTTGGACAAAGGAAAGCAGAGGAGAGCTACTTACCTTAATAACCAAGTCAAGAAGCAGACAATGCAAAAATATTAAACGCAGTAATTAAATAAGAGTTGAGAAGATTATACCAGAGCTAAAACCTCGAAGTTTCAGAGAAGGAGGAGCGTGAGAAAATACCATAACTGATTCAGTTTTCCTCAATTGAGCACCAAGAATCAACGAGTCACAACAACTCGGTGTATTCAGAGAAAACTCAGAGTATCTCAACAAGAATCGGAACGAGTTAACTCAAACCCGTAGTAACCCAGAACGAGTTCACACAGAACCTCAACTCAGTGGCGAGTTGCAGCCAGAATCTAGAAATACAGTAGGAAGAAACCAAGACCTTAAGAATCAAGAACTCCAAAAAATTGTTTTTTACGCAGAAAACCAAAGGTTCATGATTAACAGAGAATCCATCACACAGATCGAAAAAGTTTTATTAAAGAATCCAATCAAGAATTGAATCAACAAATTAGAGAAACACACAGTTTCAAAAAGCACCAAACGATTTAATTTCAAAGAACAATATTTGAAAATTTTCAGATCTGCAAAGGACGATTTAACAGAAAACCCTAACCCCATAGTAGAGGGCTTTGATACCACTTTGCAGAATAATAAAAAAGGAAAAAACACAGAGAATTTTTCGTCCCATTTGGGGCCCGGATGTTCAGCTTAAAAGCCTAATCACCCGTTGAGCATCTACCAAGTAAATTAGGCTCGAATCCACTAAGAAAATCACAAAGTTCAGATTATAGAATGTATGAAGAAATGATTTCTTCACTATTTCCCTCTAGCCTCTCAAAACGATCTCACTCCTTTTACAGATGTGCATATACATAACACAATACACACTAAAATATCACTAAGATATTACACAGATCACACAAGAAGATCTCAAGAACAAAAGGAACCAGAGAGAGTCACTCGAGAAGACAAAGAGAGAAAACCCTAAGAAAATGAATCAATCTATTTCGAAGAGTCCAGAAGCCAAAGANTTTACAGATGTGTACACACAATACACACTAAAATATCACTAAGATATTACACAGATCACACAAGAAGATCTCAAGAACAAAAGGAACCAAAGAGAGTCACTCGAGAAGACAAAGAGAGAAAACCCTAAGAAAATGAATCAATCTATTTCGAAGAGTCCAGAAGCCAAAGATAAAAACCGCCCCTTTGATACCTTCATCCAACTGTCTAAGATCAGCCAAGTGTAGAGTCAAGATAACACTTAACAATATTAGTCAGTTAGCCCAACAGAACGACAAGCCCAAGTAACAGATGGACCAGGGTCAAACCAATTAGAGAGGCCCAGACAATTAGAATAGTGAAGCAGCCCAAATCCAACAGTATTCGTATTGTATTTATGTACTTTTCCCTATTATTAATTTATGTACACATAGTTAATTAACACAAATTAGCTATATGATTGATTGCTCAATAATATCAGTACTAATAATTAAGTGATACCCTTTAATGAATCTTGGTTCAATCTCGTTTTTAGACTTCCCTTTTTATAATTGCAAAAAGTACTTAAGAAAAAAAAAAGGGAATAATTAACTATATATCATATTAGCAAAAATGGAATTATTCAATGTTTCATTCGTTGATTGTGTGTCACTATGTTATACGTAGCTTCACGTGTGAGTAACAATCAACATGTTGCTTTTGAAATTTGACCTATACTAACAAAGACCAATCAACAAGTAGCTTTCTATTTTGTATAGATTCTTTAAATTTCTTTTTCAAATTAATTTTTAAATAAAATAATTTCACATGTGAATTCATAATTTTTTTCTTACTTTTCAACCATTCTCTAAAAATATCAATTTTCACTAAATACGTTCTAAAAAATCTAGCTTTCAATAATTACGCATAAATTTGCGTACCTTAATACCTATGGTGAAAATTTGGTCCAATACTCCACGACATCTCGTATTTTATTATGAATAATGAGAAAGCCACTTCTTTTATGTAGAGACTTGAGATAGCTAAGAGAGCATTGTGGTTTTAACATACACATAATACGTACTGAGTTTGATTTCATCTGTAGGGATAGAATTGTGTGGTATGAGTCAGGGACAGAGCCAAAGGGGACCAAAAAAAAAAAGAATTTTTATATTGAATTGATACGTTAAAAAAAATTCAATACAAATTTAATTGGGCTTCGGGACAGGTCTGGATACCCCTCCCTACGCCCCTGGTATGAATCCTATCCTTAGGGTTGAAACATGTCAATCCGGGCTAATGTTTATAATCGTTAAATTATATGTTATCCACACATTTTGTGGAACTCACAAGTACAATTTATTTATTAATCACTCGTTTTCTATTTATTTATATTTTAAATGGATTATAAACTCCCAAACATGCTTGCTTGCTTTAAAACTTATTATCATCTTGAGCTTCCTATCATCCTATGTGTGAGTTATCTTTAATTTGAGGTAAGACATTTTGTATGAACTCGACAATGGTTAATGATTAACCTTGATAGAAGTGTGAGCTTAACACTTCAATTAAGTATGACCTTATATGATTGAACTCATTCCATCATTTTAACTTTGAATATCTAATAATTTTTTCATGTCAATACATCATGTCTTATCAGACTTTCACACGTCACTTTAAGTTAGTGCTCGTTATACCAAATTAAATTGATTAGCGTAACAAAATTAATGTATTTTTCTCGATCATTAGGACCAAAATCACTAAATTAATCTTTTTTCCTACTCTTCCAAGCAAAGTTTCCAACTTTCGGACAAGAAAAGAAAACGATGCTTTTTGCAAAGGAAATGGTACGTCACCTAGAGCACAATGAACATCCCTTATTAGGTGACTTCTACTATAAATTATATTGTTTTATATGCATCAAAAGGAGCATAAAAGTATATTGTTTTACACAAAATTCGCAAATTTGATGGAATAATTTACTTTAGTAATAAATAAAAACGTATTGTTCGTTACGGGTCGCGTGAACTCAATAATTTGAACAAAATGTAGACAGGTTGTTCAATTACCACAATTTTTTTTAACAAGCAAACGTGGTAATAAATTTTATTTTTTTCCACAAATTTGATACTTGTGAATAATAAGATTATTACTATAAAAATAAAATATGGAATAAACACACAAAGAAAAAATAGTAACAAAATTGTTTTATTACTTTTAATATAAGAAATTGTTGATTCGGTTAAGAAATTAAGCTTAAGGATTAATTGTTATCAACTAGAAAATTTTGACTACATTGACCTTAATCCCCCGTGACTGACCCAATCATGGGATACCTTTGGGATGGCACACTCTCCGAGGACCCTGAGCTTTTTGGGGCATCAAGGTTTGAGCCAATGACCTTCCAAGTATGCATCCCATAAAACACGCTCTTCAGGTAGGGTGTCGTTGTGCCATAGATAAGGGTAGACAAAATCTGATCGAATCGATTAAAACCGTCCAATTCGATCCAATTGGGTCGATTTTTTTTGTTGTTTTTATATGAGTTGGCTGTGTAGGTAGGTTGAGTTGGGTCGAGTTATGAGTTAACTCATGAAAATCGAATAAACCCGCCTAACCCGACCCGTCTACTTTAAAAATAAATAAATAAATAAAATGTCTAAAAAGTAAAAGGAAGCTAAAAAAATACGAGTAGATAGTTAAAAAAGTAAAATGAACCTAAAATGCTTACAAATGTCTCGTTTGAATATTTTTTGACTTTAATATCATTTTAAGATTCAAAATTCTATTTCAAAAAGTTTACCATATTGAGAACCCTTGTATGTTTTACATTAATTTCATATTTTATCCAACATAAAATATACATTAACTAACGATACTGACGTGAATATATTCATTAAGATGTGCATTATCCATCACCTACATAATAATGTTTTTAGTTCTTTTTGTATACAATTGTGTAAAGCGCATAAATAAATACTTGTTTTTCTTGGTTGAATTAAAAGTAATAAAATAGTCTAACCGTAATTACATTTGTTCTTTGTAGGCTCGGTTAATGAAGATTGAATAAGATAATAGATATTTTTATTTATTTACTTACTATTTAATCTTGTATATTCGAATTTAGTATAATAAAAAATTGAACGACTTAATCTTTGTTGATAAGTTGTTCTAAACTGACCAACCCAACCCGACTGATACTTGATTGGGTCGGGTCGGGTTGAGTTGAGTTTCAACATTTACACGGGTTGGGTTGGATTAAATTTTGATCAAACCAATCATGTTGGATTGAGGCAAAAATCGACACAACCCAACACATGCCCACCCTTAGCCATAGCTAAATATCATCATTACTCCCATCAAGCCCCAACCCAGCCCGCTGTAGCATGTCCTCTGTCCAGGGATCATTAATGTTAGAGATGAAAGGTTCGAGTGACCACAACCCTAAAAAATATGCATTCTCCTCACTGTAACTATTGGTATCATGCATTGCACATTCTAGCCCAAAAAGAGTGCCAGGGCTACCCAACTCAAGACATGATGAAGAAGTCCCTTCCAACCTTGGAGCTAGCTAGGAATCTTGGTGTCATATACCCTCGTGTTGGTCCCAAATAAACAGATCAAAAGATTGTTTTAGTTTGTTTTGAAGAAAATCGTAAAAAACCATTTAAAAAAAAACCCTGGAGTTTCACCCACCGCTTGTAACGCCTAATCCTCATTGAGCATTTCTAAGAATATTACTCGAATCCACTATAAAGCCCCAAAACCGGGCAAGAAAGAAGTTCAATACAAAATCTGCAATAAGAGATTCAAATGAAACCCTTTATGTCAAATGCACCTCTCATATCAGCAATCACTCACAAAGAATATGTATTGCGTTATAAAACTCTCTAAACAACAATCTCACAAAAAAATCACTCAACAATCATCCAATTGATGTCCAAATTACATAGAGAATTTCATTAAGACAGAGAGAAAGACGAAGAGCCGTATTCAACACTAGAAGCACAAGTGCTCTCTTTTATATGAGATGAGCCCATATTTCAAGTGTCAAGCATTCGGTGAAGACGTGTTTATATATATATATATATATATATATATATATATATATATATATATCAAAAAGATGTTTTCATCCAATTCGAAAACCATCTATTTAATAGATCAAAACATATAGTTGGATCGGGTAATGAGATTATCTCACTTTACTGGACTAGAAGTCATTTGGGCCATAAAAAATGGAAGCAACCCAACTTCACACCCCGCTTGAAGGATAAAAGCACAACATTGTTTACGCTAAGGATGTGTTTTGACTCTAAAATCTGCAACAGAGGTTGAGGTTAAGCTAGGCTAGATAGACAATTAACAACAAGCTACAAAGAAATATGTGAGTAGTCGTCACCCTTTCGAGGTTATTTACCCTATGGTGATCACACTAGTAGCCAATATATAGCTCGGTAATGAAAGGATGCAGATGTCACCTAAACCCTCTTTTCAATGAATCCCTAAATACAAATATTTCGCCCAGCCTATAGGAGTGAGACATTTACACTCCTTTAGGCATTAATCTCGTATGTGTCCAATAGCCTAAACTAAATGCCTACTTCCATCACAATATGTTCCTTATAAGAGCAAGGGTAGAAGAAAATGAGAGAAATAACCGATGTTGAGAAGTCTCACCACATCTAATTCGTGGGAGAGTGGATTGTATTTATATTGAATGTATACCAGCATTACAAAGGAAATAAATAAATACATTTGCTTTATAAGGAAACAATTACTGAATTACATGAATGAAATCAACTGTTGAATTGTGCCATGATTCTGGTTTTGACTGAGTGAATGAATTCAGCAACATGTGCTGCTAAAATCTCGGTTGCCATACTGTCCCATTATTCTTTCTGTTAGCCTGGCTTCTTTTCAATTGCAACTTCCATATTTAGTTTATTGTTTGAATCTCCTATGTTATCATCCCCCCTCAAACTAAGCAGGGTCACCATGCATAGTTTGTGTTTAAGCTGTGTCAAGGCAAGTCTTGTTTGCGACTTGGTAAACACATCTGCAATCTGGGATGAGGTTGAAATGTGACGAGTTTGTAACAACCCAAGAGAGACCCTTTCTCGGATATAATGATAATCAAGCTCAATGTGTTTACTTCGAGCATGAAACACAGGGTTGATGGTCATAAATAACGAGCTCATGTTATCACAAAATAAAAGTGGGGGGTTATGTAATGGAATTTGAGGATCACGAAGGAGAAATGTAATCCAAGTGATTTCTGCAGCCGTTTGGGCCATTGCACGTTACTCCGCTTCTGAACTTAAGCGAGAGACGGTTGATTATTTTTTTGCACTCCAAGAAATGATGTTACTTCCGATGTACGTACAATAGCCTGTTGTAGACCTTCTTGTAATAGGACATCCAGCCCAATCAGCATCGGAGAAAGCATTAAGCTCCATCGAACTTGATTGCTGAATATGTAACCCCTGATGAATCGTGCCTTTCACATAACGCAGAATTCGTCTAACCATTGTAAGATGATCTTGTGTTGGAGTTTGCATGAATTGAGAAACATAATTCACACTGAATGATAGATCTGGTCTTGTCAATGTTAGATATTGCAAAGCACCAACAAGTGACCTATATGTGTGAGGATCACAAAGAGCTGTTGAGTCAATGGCAACTTTAAATTTTTCTGTCATAGGAGTATGTATAGGTTTACAATCCTGCATGAATGCCCTTTCAAGGAGATCAATGGCATACTTAGACTGATGTAGCACCAATCCATTGTCTACATGATGGACTTCAATCCCCAGAAATAGCTAAGTTTGCCGAGATCCTTCATGGAGAATTCTTTGTGCAGCTTAGCAACAAAGTCATCAATTAACTGTGTTGATGAGCCTGTAAGGATGATATCATCCACGTAGAGAAGTAGTACAATAGTGCCATGAGTGGAATGATTAATAAAGAGACTAGGATCGGCAGTGCTACAGATAAAACCCGTTTCAAGGAGGAAAGAGCTAAATCTGTCAAACCAAGCCCTAGGGGCCTGTTTTAAGTCGTATATGGCTTTGTGAAGAAGACAAACATGATCAAGCTTTTCTTTGCTCACGAAGCCCGGTGGTTGCTCCATGAAGATTTGTTCAGATAACAGACCATGAAGGAAGGCGTTCCGTACATCTAGCTGGCGTATGCTCCACTTTTTAATCACAGCTATAGATAGAATGAGTCGGATTGTTGCTGGCTTTACCACAGGAGAATAGGTCTCAGTGAAGTCAATTCCATTAACTTGATGGTAGCCTTTGGCTACTAACCATGCTTTTAAGCGTTGAAGAGATCCATCCGGATTAATTTTGGTTGTTAAAACCCAACGTGAACCAACAACATTCATTATTGCCTGTCTAGGAACAAGTGACCAAGTACCATTTTGATCTAAGGCCTGTAGTTCTTCTTCCATGGCTTGTTTCCATCCCGGATGTTGAAGAGCTGCTTTAATTATTTTGGGTGGTTTTGGTATAGCATTATACTGATGAGTCAAAGCATACTTGGGATTCGGTTTATGGATACCTGATTTTGATCTTGTCTGCATGTTATGAGAAGGTGCAGAGGGCATAAATTGATCCTGTGCATCAATGGATTGAGTAGGAATATCAATTGCTGTCTGGTCTTCTAGTTGAGACATGGGATCTGAAACATCTGAAGAACTTAAGAGATGATTTTCTGTTGGGAATTTTGCATCAAAAAATAAATCAGAGAGTGTGAGTGATTTTTTCAAAGGTGCATCAGAGGGTGGTTTTTCCTGTGATGATGTTGACTGAGGATATATAGAAACTGTTAAATGATCCCATTCTGTAAAAGTAGAAACCATGCAATCTGGAATAGTCTTGTTAGGATACTGATTTTTGAAGTTCATATTCTCTTCATCAAAAGTTACATGTCGTGATATAAAGGTCCTTTTGGTAGGTGGATAATAGCACCTATAACCTTTGTGGCGATCACTATAGCCCAAGAATACACAAGGAAGAGACTTGGGGTCAAATTTATTATTTTTCTGATCCCACACATATGGGTAACATCTGGAGCCAAAAACCCGAAGTGATCCATAATCAGGTTGTTTATTGTACAACATATAAAATGGTGACTCCCAATTCAATGTAGCTGTAGGAAGCCGATTAATCAAAAATACCGCAGTTGTGAAGGCTTCCACCCAGAAATATTTAGGAACATTAGCATGCAACATCATTGTTAGACCCAGCTCTCTAATGTTTATGTGTCTCCGTTCAACAAACCCATTCTGCTCAGGTGTATAAGGACACGAAACTTGATGCAAAATTCCAGATTTTCGTAGGTGATTGATGAAGGAAAAATTCATGAATTCACCTCCTCCATCAGTTTGCACCACTTTAATAATCTTCTCAAATTGCCTTAAAACATACTTCTCAAATAATATGAATTGATTGAAGAAGTCAGATTTATGTTTTAGGGGAATAAGCCAAATGAACTTTGTAAAATCATCCACAATAGCAGCATAATAATGAAATTTATTTATTGAAGTAGTGGGAGCAGGTCCCCACAAATCAATATGAAGTTTCTCAAATGGACCAAGAGTACTAGACACTGAAACTGGAAAAGGGAGTTTTGACATTTTCCCTAACTGACAACTTTTGCAAATTTTATTGTCAACTTTATTGGACACAACTTGAATAAAACCATGCTTTTGCAGCTTAGTAACAACAGCTGCTTGAGGATGCCCGAGCCTTTGATGCCAGATTTCCCTTGGGACTGCTCGAAATCTTGAGGAGAAGAAGGCACCTGGTAAGGCTCTAATTGTGTAGAGATTATCTTGCTTGAGGCCCTTCATGAGTACCTTTTGTGTCACTCGGTCCTTGATCACAAAATGGTCATTTGAAAACTCACAATTTACAGGATAATCAGTAGTTAATTGGCCAATTGAAAGCATATTTTTCTCTAAGTCAGGAACTAAAAAAACATTAGTGAGTTTAATTAGTGAAGATCCTGACCCAATTGTTGTATCCCCAGTATGAGTAATTTTTAAAAAATCGCCATTGCCAATCAAGACATGATCTGAACCTACATAAGGTTTTAAATTTTGTAAAATACCTTCATGAGAGGTCATATGAGCGGAGGCTCCAGTATCAGACACCCATTCCTCAGTATTCTTTGCTGAGTCAAGATTTAGTGCAGCAAAAGCTTTGGGAACATTGTCAGGCTGAATTGAATGATCAAACCTGTACCAACAACGAATAGATGTATGCCCTCTTTTGTTACAGATTTGACATAGAAGATCAACCTTATTTTCTCTGGTAAAGTTGTTAGGAGAAGATGATTGTCCTTGAGTATTCTGCTTAACAGTAGCTTGATTAGTAGGAGAAAAGCCTTTACCTTTTGAAGAAAAATTACCTGGCGAAGGCTTTTGTTGTTGGACTTGAAGTTGTTCTTCTGACCATAGAAAGCATTATAAGCTCCAGATTCAGGGGAATAGAGGCTGATACGAGTTTCATAACTCTGAAGGAGTGGCACTACTTCGGCATAGTTTGGCATTGGGGGCTTGAGCATAGATGTAGTGAATGGCTCATATCGTGCTCCCAGACCATTCAATAGAGAAAAAACCTTTGTCTTATCATCAACATAAAATCCAATAGCAAAGAGATTGTCACATACCCCTTTGAACTTATGGAGATAGTCATTGAGAGACATTTCTGAATCTTTTCTCATATGATTGAGTTGCTGTGTTAGCTGAAATTGGCGTTCTTGAGACGATTGAGCATAAGCTTCCTTGAGTGCAGTCCATACTTGTGCGGATGTATCCAATCCAATTATAATGCCAAGTGCCTCCTCAGATAGTGTACCGATGATCCATCCCCTTAATAGGCGATCGGCAGTTCGCCATTTGAGAAATTCTGGGTTAGTAACAGCTAGTCGATCTGAACCCTCTTGAAGTGGAAGTACAGCTTCAGGGGCTGTTGTCTCACCAGTAAGATAAGCCACAAGGTCTTGACTTTCGGCTAGAGCAAGTACTTGCTTTCGCCACAGAGGATAATTTTCAGCTTTCAAGCGAAGTGTGACAAAGTTGCCCACATTCAAAGAGACTGAAGACATAATTGCGGAAGAAGAAGGAGATAGCCCTCACAGTTTTTTTTTGCTTTTTTTTTCTTTGCTCTGATACCAAGAAGAAAATGAGAGAAATAACCGATGTTGAGAAGTCTCACCACATCTAATTCATGGGAGAGTGGATTGTATTTATATTGAATGTATACCAGCATTACAAAGGAAATAAATAAGTACATTTGCTTTATAAGGAAACAATTACTGAATTACAGGAATGAAATCAGCTGTTGAATTGTGCCATGATTCTGGTTTTGACTGAGTGAATGAATTCAACAACATGTGCTGCTAAAATCTCGGTTACCATACTGTCCCATTATTCTTTCTGTTAGCCTGGCTTCTTTTCAATTGCAACTTCCATATTTAGTTTATTGTTTGAATCTCCTATGTTATCAAGGGTCATCTATCACCTTTGATCATGAGCTCTTAAATCTCCTCTAGTAGTGCATATGGTCATGTCCTCTCTGTACTCACTCTTTTCCTATTGGTTGACCCCCTCGTTCTTATTGTCGATGTCTTCACTGTGATCCAATTTCTTGAGGTCTCTAGACAATCCCAATTCTCCATATCGCTCTCCCTACCTCAATCTGTCTACTTATATAAAAAAAGACTAAAGCTCGAAAGAAATAAACAAGATTAAGGTTATACACCTAGGTCAAGGTGCTCGAGCTATCTATATATACTGATACTTATTCATTATTTAGGTACGTTTTTATTATTCATTTTATAGACTCATGCTTATATTCTCTCCATATATTATCTTAATTAAGCATCGAATGGTCTACGTGAACAATTTTTGTAGCCTTTTTGCAAGTAATTTTAAGGTTTTATTCGTGTTCATTCCTTGAGTTTTTTTATCTTGAGATCGGGTATGACTTTTTGTAGCATCAG
Source organism: Fraxinus sp. D2006-0159 (assembly GCA_903798375.1). Taxonomy (NCBI): domain Eukaryota; kingdom Viridiplantae; phylum Streptophyta; class Magnoliopsida; order Lamiales; family Oleaceae; genus Fraxinus; species Fraxinus sp. D2006-0159. Next base: position 6,427 of record CAIGRQ010263497.1, on the reverse strand, counting down.
GTAACAATTCAATTCCTCCCATGAAAGTAATTATATGCATTGGTTGACATTGACAATTAAAATTGTTAAGGGTTAGATTATCGAAGAAACATTAAATAAATAATCAACATATAAGAATTTGTGTTATTCCACTTAGTAAGGTCGTCATTTTAAGATTAATCCCTAGTTTTATTATGAAATTTTGTAATTTGACGAAAGATAAAAAAAATATTAAAAAGAGGAAAACCTTAATTTAAGACTTGTTATTAATGGGTTTATAACCAAAAATGGGAATTACAAGACTTTTTTGTAATTGCTGTAAAAATTTGAATATTATATTCTTGTAATTTGAAAAGTATACATACTGAACAAAAAATTGTTCAAATGCGTGGATTTTAGCGTTGATTTGGTATTCCTTCCACTTAAAAGTCTTTGCAATAATACAACATTAATTTAACAATAATCAAAGATTATCGAGTCTAATAGACAACACTTGATGTTACTGTCCGTTTGGTTTCCATTATTTGAAATTTTAATGATTGAAATAAAGCGAAAAAATAAATTATAATTTTAATGACTACATAAATTAGAAATATTATTAAAAAAGAAAAATGAAAAAGGATCGTGTCCCACTAACACCCATTATTACACTTACATAATCTTGTGGTCAGCTATCAAGGGGCCCTTTTAGTCAATGTAAAATATTGAAACTTGTTTGACTATTTCTTATTCATATGGCCCCATGGCCCCACATTCTTCCTGGAGTGAAATTCCAAGCACCACCAATAGCCCGGTTCCAGTTGGACGGTTCGACTAATATACCTTCAGTACCACCTTCCGTTGCGTGTTCCCACCTACCTTTGAGTCCAATATATCTTCTAGGGAGTGAAGTTCACGCTCCATCTTTATGTGTGGGATTTAATGTACATATAGACTCAAAAAGTATGCAACGAAACAATCTTTGCCAAACCAAACAAAAAGTCTGATGCAAAAATGAAAAACTTTCATTTCTTTTATTTCTAATTCTTCTTCAACTCTTCATCTCCTTCCCCCACTCAGTCTGAGGAATGGAGAATTCACCAAAACTTCAAGAAAACCAAAGCCCATCATCTCTTGTTCCGTCGCCAAACACTCGTAGTTCCAACAGTTCTAGCAGTAGCACCACCCACATCAATGGCATCCACCACCACCACAACCACCTATCACCTCCGGCGTCACAGCCGTCTCCAACACCTGGCGTGCCCATAGCCAGATCCGAACCAAACAGCCCGCATCCGACAACTTTTGTCCAAGCGGACACATCCTCTTTCAAGCAAGTGGTTCAAATGCTCACAGGATCCACCGAGACGGTCCGACACGCCTCCCGACCGGACCCGGCGAAGAACCCGATTCCTCCCGTCAAGACTGGGCTGAAGAAGGATAAGTCAACCTCCAAGCTGTACGAGCGAAGAAACAGTCTCAAGGACTTTAAGATCAGCCCTCTTGGACCTGGACTGGTGAACACGAGACCCAGATTTTTATCTGGGTATTCGGGTTCGCCCCGAATGGGAACTGCAGAAGTTCTATCTCCCAGTATTCTTGATTTCCCATCCCTGGTGCTCAGCCCGGTTACACCTCTGATACCCGACCCGTTCAATCGGTCACCGAACGATGGAGCTAGCAATTTGAACACGGCAGCAGAGGACAAGGCAATTAAAGCAAAGGGATTTTACTTGCACCCATCGCCGGCGAATACGCCGAGGGATTCTGAGCCCCGACTTTTACCTTTATTTCCGGTCACCTCACCGAGAGTGGCAGGTTCTTCTAATGCTGCAGATTCTTGAGTGAGTTCCCCTTTCCCTTTTGTAGTTTTGCTTCAATTAATGTGCCATCTTATATGTAAAACCACACAGATGTGATTTGGAATTGATGAGGCAACTATTTATGAACGATCTAATTAAATTTAACAATTTGAAAAAAAAAGTCCATAATTTGATTTATTTCCTTTTTAACGTTGTTGTGTTTTCATTTTATTAGATCTGTAGGAAATAATTTAAGGCTTATGATGTAAGAATTAATAATAAGATGAAAAAAGTGCGAATAATTAGGGAAAAGTGGGGTTAGAAATTGGCATAGCTGTCAACGGAAGAGTAAAAGAAAGGGCAAGGAATCTTGACTCTTTGTTTGTCTTTCGATAAGGGCCTGGCTCCAGGTTTACTTTGTGCTTGTATTCTAAGCAATATATATATATATTTCTTTTTATTTTTATTTTTTATTTCGACTGGTCAGATCACGACAACGAGTCGCGCGTTATCTAAAAATTGATTTTTCGTCAAATTTATTTTCGAATGCACATTCTTTCAATAAAATAGTACTCCCTCCGTCTCTTTTATGCCGACTCACTTTCCTAATTATCTTGTGTCAATTATATCGTTTTGTTTTTATATTAAGAATGTTTTGATTTATTCGTTTATTAATATACCCTTATTTTTTTACTGTTTCTAATAATAATTTACTGTCAGTTATTGATAATTAAATAAGGGTAAATGTCTTAATCCGTGTGAAAAATGGGACGGATGGAGTATTACATGACTAAAATTTATACCCAAAAAATGGAGCTCGAACAGAAGCAAAGGTTAATTATAGTTGCATAGTTGGTTATTTTAGTACTATGGAACAAACTTATGGTTACACTGTGGATATTGAATATTGGGAATACATGTTCTCCGTCTCTTTGGTCATTGGGTTGGCTCATTCATTATACAACGGCTATCTGTGAATCAATGCCATTTATGTTGTATCGAGTGAAACACATTCATTTCGTTCACTATTCAAAATTTGAATTTGACTAGGATTTGTTACGTGTTTTAATGTGTTCAGATGAGAGTCGTACTTACGGGTCATCGTAGAACCTTTTAGTCGTATTTCCTAAGCGTAATTAGGGGAAAGTGTCGAAAGGGGAAAAATAGCCATTCAAAAGATCGTCGAAGAAGAAAAAGCGGAACAAGGAAAGAGTATTCAAGTGATGTATATTTGTATTTATTTTTTCAATAATGCTATTAATCTCTGTTTACAACCTCAGTCTAGGTGGCTCTAAATGATTGGTTAAATGAACCTATTTTAACCTATCATTTAGAGTCACCTAAATTGTGGTTATAAACACATTAGGGATAGGTTCATTTAACCTATCATTTAGAGCCCCCTAGACTGGGGTTGAAAATACACTGGGGATGAATAGCATTGCTCTTATTTTTTCGTCATGGGTTGGTGAGCTGGAAGTACAGTTTAAATTAATTAGTATAAATTCTGAAAAATGGGATATACAGTGGAAGAGGAAAATGAGAGGGAGACCATGGTAGGGTGGGGTGGGGGGGTGGGGTGGGGACCATGAAAATACACAAAAGAAAAGTTCAGTTTTTCGTTCATAGGGTCCGAATACTTTAATTATGCAATGGGTGTCGAAAACACACTCATTTCTCTTTTTGACTTTAAATTGAAGGGCCTATTGATCAATAAAGACATGGAAAAGTGAAATGTGGGGTTGGAACCTGAAAGTGGGATTCTTGATGATGAAGAAAGAGAAATAGAAATGAGGGATAAAGGTTCGTTGATTTTGATTTTTAAATGTAAATTTACAAAGACTTATCAAACAATATAACTGGGTTCGAATCACATTAGGGGTTGAGGTTAAAATAAAATAAAAATTCGAGTTGGAGTTTTAATAAAAAAAAAATGTTAAGAGTTCGTTTATCACGATTTTTGAGAAGTCAAAAGGTATTTTTGAGATTCACATAATGTTTTTGACCCATTTGATTAATTTTAAAACAGGGGTTTTTTCTTAAAGTTATAAAAGATTTTAAAAAAAGTTGATCCAATATGATTTTAGCTAAAAGTTCTTTAAAAATTAGTCACTGTTTGGTAGAAATTAATATTAGTCAATGATAAATTTTAACATCATATTACATGGAACTAACAATTTTTCAACACACATTTTATCAACTTTTATAAAAATTTAATAAAAAAACTGATTTTAATTTCCACCAAATAAGGTCAGTTTTCAAATACCAATTAAGGCAGCTTCCTCATACTTCTCTTCTGCAAGAAGCACAAGTAATAGTAGAAACCCTGACAAACAGCCTTGGTCCCTTAAGTTGATTCATATTCTTCGTATTTTGGCAACAAATTATAAGTTATTTTAGCCCATGTTTGACGTAGATTAAAATAAGATTTTAGTAAATCTTATTAAAAATTTATGAAATGTGTAATTGAAAAGTTGTGAATTTTTATGTGATTAAAATTAATTATTGACTTAAACTTGATATTTTAATCCACCCCAAAGAGAAGCTTAAGAGTTTTTCATCCTAGAAGTCAACTCTTTGCCTGTTTTATAACATTTTGGATAATCAAAAAAATATTACTTTAAAATTGGAATTGATTTTGCCAACGAATTTTGCCACTTCGTAAGAAGAAATTTAACTAGTGCAGTGACATAATTTGATGTGGTAATAGATGATTTGATGAAAAAGTTGACTATGTTTAAAATAATTCAATGATGGAATGTCACGTAACATTATGTCAATGTCTCGACACTATATCATGATTCTTTTGCAAACTTCCATGTTGATTTTGGAATGCGGAATCCAAGGCTCATGACACGGTAGATTTTTTTTTTTTTTTTGAAAGCGAGGTAACAATCGTCCTCTTAACAAACGTGAATCTTATGGACATTGAACAGTTTTATTTGATGTTAGAAGAACCTATTTTTGTTATGAAAAATTTGAATATTTGAATAGAGATTAGAATGCCAATCCAAAGAGTTGATTTCAGTTTTTAATTTATTTTTAAGTGTCTTTATTTCCTTAGTGGTCCACAACTAATATTCAACTATTTTCTCCCTCTTGCTTTTAGAGAATACCAAGAATTTCCATATTATTAAGAGAGAAATTCTTCTGATAATAACAATGCAATTAATGCATTATATGCTATTCTATTTTTATTTCTATCCCTTTTAATAAATTTAAAAGCACTGTGGATATAAAACGGGTTAAATGCACCGTGGGTCATCCAATTTTGAGTGGAGAAACATTTAGGTCAATTGTCTTCGATTTGGTGCAATCAAATTATCCAACTTTGATTTTCTTACATATTTAGTAACTCGTCTTTAATTTGATGCAGTCAACTTGCTCAACTTCGATTTGCTTGCATATTTGATTACTTTATCCACAACTATCAATTTAACTAATGAAATGTACTATGTCGATGTTTATAATAATGAATAGTTAATATCTAAAAACGTGCTTTTGGTTTGTATGATTTTTTTAAGAAAATATTTTAATGTGGATGATGTGCACTGTTATGTGACGTGAAAATAAATTATATTAATACGTCAATTTTAATGTCAACGCAAACATATAGCATTAGTTAAATGGGCGAAGAAATTTATAGAAGCGATGAAGGAGCATAACTCTTACCTTCAAAGCGAACAACTATGAATGTGTTATTTGCATGGAAATCAAAGTTGGGTAACTAGTTTGCACAAAATTGAAGATGAGTGATTAATTCTGTAATCAGATCAAAGTTTGATGATATTATTGTACTAAATTGAAAATTAGTAACCTAAATACATCTCCGCGCAAAGTTGGGTGATCCGTAGTGCATAAACTCGAAACAAAACATACTAAAGTAGACTAGTATAGATGTTGAATATGTTAATCGACAAATTACATAAAGAATACGGTCGTACTACATGTACCTAACCTTTCGAATAAACAAGTGAAGGCCCCCTATTGGGGAGGCGGCTGGGGGCCCAGCTGCCACTTGCCAACAGACATCCCCTCAATAGGAGGCTGCCACTTGTCAATTCGGTAAAAAATATGTAAAAAATTAGGTACAAGTAGAATTATACTAAAGAATAAAGGTGTGATAAATTACTAACATTAAAGAGTTTGAATCAATTTTCTTAACGTAATTGATCTTTTTAGGTAGATGTTCAATTTACAAAATTCTTACTCCCTCCGTCCCAAAAAGATAGTCCTGTATACTATTTTTGTCCGTCCCAAAAAGATAGTCCTGTTTTCATTTTAAACATGTATTAAATTTTTTATTTCCACATATACCCTTACTTATTACATCTTGGTATAATAAATACCAACTACCTAGATAAGGGATAAAGGGTATAGATGGAAAAACATAGTAAAATTTAATACTCCAACTATATTAACTACTATTTCTTAATCCGTGTGAAAATAACTATAGGACTATCTTTTTGGGACGGAGGAAGTAGAACTTTTTGTAACGTTTGGTGGAAAAAGCAAGAGTCGGACTTGTTAATAGCCACGTTTAAATTGAAAAGTCTAAGAAGTTAAAATAAAATTCTATCTAGTGATTTTGACAACGTCATGTGGGCCCATACACAAATTGTAATGCAATAGACGTACAAAAAAGGAGGAGGAAAACTGATGAAGAGTCA
>CAIGRQ010263463.1:0-11055 GCA_903798375.1 Fraxinus sp. D2006-0159 | reverse complement strand
ATTAAGCCATGTTTCATGTATAAACCGGCCAATATCCAAGTTTTATAGTCTATGTAGACATGCAAAATACACTTTTATCACCTAATAACACGTCATATAATAAATTATGCCATAATTCCTTTAAAAGAATTACGAAATTCAATATTTTAGAGCTCGAATAAGTGTATAAAATACACTTATCACCCCTTTCTTACTGCCTTCTTCTTATTCTTGCTAGAATTCTTCATTATCCTACATCACAAATGGAGCAAAATACATGGGCCTCTAATGTCAGGGAAGGGAGATATGCAGATAAATATTGGTCATGGGGGTAACGTACGGTTTCGGCTTGGTCAAGGAGGTAATTTTGGTGTTCTATGGAACTTTTGTGCACAATCACCTGTTCAACGTGCTGGGGGAATCCTTGCTGGGCCAATGTAAGAATGTCAGTTTGGCTCATCGACTCGAGCCACCTGTAGCTCGAGCAAGGAAAAGCCCAAGCAGCCCGGCTCGAAGCTCAATAGAACTGAGTCGAAACTCGGGGCGAGCCCCATCTTGGAAGATCGGGCCAGCCAAGTCGAGCCAGCCCGTATGGCCCATATAAAATTTAAAAAAAATTTTGAAATGGAAGGGGGGAAAGAGGCAGCACTTTGTGTTATATATAAATCATAATAATAAAAAAAATCAGACCGGCCTGTTGAGGTCCGAGCCTCAAATTTTATTTTGTGCCTTTGCTCAGCTCAGCTCAGGTAAAAACAAAAGCTCAAACCTATTTTGTTTGAGCAGGCCTGAGCTTCGAATTTCGACACGTGGCTTAGCTCGACTCGTTGCCACCCATAGGCCAATGTAGTCGTTGGGGCCATAAGGAGGTTTTCAAACGAATAACTGATTCTGCCAATATGGAATTGCCTTTCAAAAGGGTTCATTGCCTTCTCTTCAGAAAGCTCTTGCAATTTCTGTAAAAATCTCTGATTTCATGATTTTTACTTCTGAGTTGATAAAGTGTTTGATATTTTTAAGATTACTCTTTTCATATCATAAGGTCTTCATTGCTTTACCTGTTTGGTGTATATTTGTAGCAAAATTAATGCAAACTATTGCCTTGGTAACTTAAGTAGGCTTATGGAGTATCAAATTCAATGACAAATGCAAGAGTCTGTTGGAGAAGCAGGAAAGACAAACAAATAGGTATATTTTCATAGGGGTAGTCATTTTTGCATGTAAAAGAATCTATCTGAGGCTGTTCTAAATCTTAATTTAACAACATGAGACTTTCAATGCGATAAATCTTGGCAGGAATAATGAAAGTTACGTCGCATTTATATACAGGAACTCGACACAATTTTTTTTTTCTGGAGTAGGATTCCTTTTGTTGAATTTGAGATCACACGGGAAGATGAAATGATGTCTCATATACGTTGAATTCTACAACCTAGGTATAGTCTTATCATCCTGTCCTAGTTACACAAACATGTTCCAGTATGATAATTACCCTATTATTGTCTTTGAATCAACGATATGCTTTATTTTTATCCTTCTAAATCTTTGAGTGGTTCACTTTCTCTAATTTAAACTCACTTTGAAATGATAGTAAGAATATAGTACGAGTAAAAATGAATTCAAACAAAAAATAAATTCTTTCTAGTTTGTTAACGTTCTTTAAAATGATGGATGGATATTTTGTTGTATTTTCATATTTATATTTTTGAATGAATGTCTTATTAACAGAAGGTTAATAATAAGAACGTGGTGAAAAAATAAATGACATATTACGATAGTGAGTAAAGTTTGGGGACTTCATCACAATTAAAAATAATTTAGGCCGTGCTTGATAACTATAATCTCCATCTTTTACCTTGTTTGATAGACAAAATTTTCCTTGGAATTTGTTTTCCCCAACTCCCACGTGACCTCGTTTTCTTGATTTTCATGGAATTTGTTTTTCCCCCACTTTGGTAGGTGATGTGGTCATTATGGGGCACCTCGAGCACGAGGACTGCCGGGGCTCCCCATCCTCAATTATGGGACCTATGTCCTCGAGGTGTGATAGTTCTCGGGATACCTCGAAGATTGACCCCATGACTACCTGTAAGATTACATTGGTCGTCATCGGGCTGTGTGGTTGGGCATTTACCTTAGCCAACTTCCCAATGTACTCTATGATCGAGCGTTGATAGTCCTTACCCCGTAAAAACTCTAACCCTATCCAATTACCACTATTCAAGAAATTCTAGGACTATAAGGAGTCTATCTTGAATCACACTATAAGTAAGGTAAGACTTCTAATTTTAATCAAACACTAACACCAACATTAATCATCCCAAAAAATAAGGATGACGAGTCCTATTAAGAGTGGACTACTACCTAGCTCTATAAATATGAGATCATTATTCAGGTACGTTCTTACACATATTCACAGTATACATTTTTATCTTCATTCTCTTTCTGACTTAAGCATCGAAGGGGCGACGATGACACACTTCAACGCTTTTGTTTCAGGTATTGGAAGATCTTGTTCATGCCATTTCTTAGTCGTCAAGCTCGGAATCCAACATGTGCAATTTTTGGTAGCATCATTGGCGTCGTCTGTGGGAAGCGCCATAAAAAATCATGGTGAATACACGTTCAGGTCTTCCTCTTGCAAGCTCATCCTCTCGAAATCAACTCCCTGTTATGGAGCCCCCAACCCATCAAGAAGAGTCATCAACAGTACCGGTTCCTCAACCAACAGTGGTTACTGCTGAAGCATTCAAAGAACTTCGTCAGCAAGTTGCAACGCTGACTCAACTACTCAGCCAGAGAAACACTTCCAGGCTCCAGCACCGGAAACTACACCGGCCCAACTGAAAAGTTTCATGAACGATGCTCAAGCTCGGGATGCCCGTAATGCCCATGACAATGGTGGATCTGGGGCCTCGGGTGTACTCCCAGTAGCCTCGGCCTCGAGATTGGTTACCATGGACTCGGACGAGCTCACGCGGATCATAAAAGATGGGATCGCGGCAGGACTACAATAGAATACCAAGGGATTGATAGGGTTCACCCCTGACACTTCGTTCACGCCAGAAGTTCTTTTATATCCCTTCCTAGACAGTTCCTAGACAGGTTCAAGTTTCCCCGTATGAAGGAGTATGATGGGATCACTGACCCCATCAACCATCTCAATGAGTACACAGATGTCATAAACCTAGAGGTTTCCCCTGATTCAGTAATGTACAAGGCCTTTCCTCAAACATTGACCAACGTCGCCAGGGATTGGTTCGCCACATTGGAGCCTAACGCTAAAGCGTCATTCTTTGACCTTGCGGATAAGTTCTCCTCATTCTTTGCAAGTAGTAAGCGCATTAGGAAGACGGCGGCCACCCTCATGCAGCTCTGCCAGGGCTCGAATGAGACCTTACGTAACTTCATGACGAGATTCAATAAAGAAAGGCTGTAGATACCCGACCTTTACATTACAACGGCTGTTTTAGCTCTAACTTATGCTGTGAGGTGTGAAGCATTCATGATGTCTTTATCCAAGACGCCCCCGAAGTTAGTGATTGAGCTTCTTACCCCGAGGAGAAAAATACATCAATACGGAGAAGGCAATGAAGGCTAGCCTGAGCTTTGAGAAGTCCCCAACTTAAGAGACCGCACGAGCTAACTTGCAACAAGATCAGGCTTGAGGCAAGCAGGAAGGACCACCTAAGCCATTTACCTATTTGAATACCTCTAAGTCCAACATACTGATGGAGATCAGGGATATGAAGGAGATTAAATGGCCTCCTAGGTTGCGATTTCCCCCAGAGATCAGAGACAAGAGCAAATATTGTGACTTCCACATGGATCATGGCCATACAACCGATGAGTGTATAACATTGCAGCGGGAGATTGAGGCCCTGATTAGAAGAGGATTCTTGAAGACGTATGTTGGGCATGATAAGCGTCCAAGGAATGATCACGACAAACGGAAGACCTGAAGTTCAGGGGAGGTAACAAACCCACAGGTGGTACAATCAATATCATAGCTTCAAAGATATGTCGGGAAGACCACTGCTAAGGCCTTGGAATGCTGACGACCTCAAAGTTTATTACAAGTAGTAGTCCTCACCNGATATGTCGGGAAGACCACTGCTAAGGCCTTGGAATGCTGACGACCTCAAAGTTTATTACAAGTAGTAGTCCTCACCTTTTCTATTTAATCGAGTTATTTTTGAGCTTGCATGCCCTATGCATTTTTTCTGGTTTATAATTAGTTAATTTTTCATCGGGCACACATGCCCCGTGCATTTTTCTTTTTAGTAGTTCATTCAGCAAGGCATATGAGCCTATACTTGTTTAGCTCATATGAAAGCTTACATGAAGTAACCGTTGGGAATGTCCTAACAAAATTTTTTAAGTATTTTTTTCCAAAGACCTGTCACAAGCAATCACTCCCGAGACATACTACGGGCATGAGCTCATAAAATACCTGTCACGAGCAGGCACCTCCGAGACATGCTACGGGCATGAGCTTAAAAAAGACCCATCACGAGCGGACACCTCATGGCATGATGCGACTGAACACCTCAAGACATGTCCGAGCATCCACATCAAATACCTGTCACGAGCAAGCACCTTTGAGACATGCTACATGCATGAGCTTAAAAATGACCTGTCACGAGCAGGAACCCCGAGACGTGCTACAGGCATGAGCTTAAAAAAGACCTGTCACGAGCAGGCACCCTGAGATATGCTACAGGCATACACTCGAAAGACCTGTCGCAGGCATGCGCCAGAAGAATGCTCGAGCATGACCATTTCAAAGTACTATCGACATCCTCCAGATCACTTACACCTCGGGCCTTAGACTGAGCGTTGGGCTTCACACAAAAAATAAGTTATAATGTCGTCGGGCTCAAGCCAACCATAAATGAGTGATGTGGTCGTCGAGACCAAAACTTTATCAACAGGCAGATTACTTGTATAAGTCCTCAAGCTCTACCATTCCGAAAAATACAATCTTGGATTAAGAAGCCCTTAAAGGATGCTTGAGATCGAGACTACAATAATAGATTACGTAGTCCTTGAGCTCAAACTTTGTCAAAAAATCAATTAACTGTCTGTCGTCGAGATCATTAATCATATGGTCGTCGAGATCAAAACTTGATCGAAAAATCAATCAATTGTTTGTTCATCGTCATCATTAATTGTATTGTGTCGAGCCTAAGTACTAAATTAGTCATCGTGCTTATTAACTATTCAAAGGTCAAGATAAACACATGCAACAATATACCTCGAGATAACATCCAAAATCCTCGGGGTTGAACAATGTACTTAGCAGAAATCAAAGACATAAAGGCCCAATGCTCGGGCAATGTACATGATCAAAAATAAAAAAAATTACAAAAGCTACAAACAAAAGTTCGGGGGAATGGGGGCCTAATATATATCATCGTGCTCTGGGGCCTGATCAGATGCCACGATATCAACATTGTCGTCCTCGCCCTCATCCTCGACACCGGCCTCTTCAGAGTCCGAAAGCTCGTGGCTATCAGCCATACCGGGCACTGATTTCAGATCGTCGAGCTGGACATCGGGGAGCCTCGACCGTAGGAAAGCTTGGGCTTCTTTGAATGCGTGTAGGTATGCCCCCGAGGCATACTCAGCCTTCAGTTGTTCACAATCCTCGAACACTTCAAAATCTGCCCAAGCTCGATCTCTGGCCTCAGACACCCTACCCTCATATTCTTTACACTTACGCTCAAGCTTGAGCCTCAGCTCTTCAGCCTCATCATTGGCAGCATCAACTTCATCTCGAGCACGACGAAGTTCGTCCCTGGCATCATCGCGCTCTTTCATAATGGCCTCATGCTCAACCCTTAAGTCAACAAGCTTCTTATCCCGAAGCTCGACACCTCCACAAGCCCATCTTAGTCAGGCCTCGGGCTACGCTAAGGGTCTGCACAATCAAACACCGAACATCCAGATCACGAGCATCCCACTAGCCGTCACTAGGGATCGCGCTCATGTACATCCACACCTAATTCTCGAGCTTTAGGAGTGGATGCATGGGGGCCAGTGATGTGGTCATTATGGGGCACCTCGAGCACGAGGACTGCCAGGGCTCCCCATCCTCAATTATGGGACCTATGTCCTCGGGGTGTGATAGTCTTCGGGATACCTTGAAGATTAACCCCATGACTACCTGCAAGATTACATTTGTTGTCCTCGGGCTGTGTGGTCGGGCATTTACCTTAGCCAACTTCCCAAGGTACTCTATGATCGAGCGTTGATAGTCCTTATCCCGTAAAGACTCTAACCTTATCCAATTACCACTATTCAAGAAATTCTAGGACTATAAGGAATCTATCTTGAAACACACTATAGGTAAGATAAGGCTTCTAGTTTTTATCAAACACTAACACCAACATTAATCATCCCAAAAAAAAAGGATGACGAGTCCTATTAGGAGTTGACTACTACCTAGCTCTATAAATATGGGGTCTTGGATCATTATTCATGTACGAACAATATTCATAGCATATATTTTCTCTCTATTCTCTTTCTGATTTAAGTATCGAAGGGGCGACGGTGACATACATCGACACCTTTGTTTCAGGTATCGAAAGATCTTGTTCGTGCTCTTTCTTAGTCGTCAAGCTCGGAATCCAACATGTACGATTTTTGGTAGCATCAGTAGGAAAAATGGATTTCCACCTTTTTTTAACAATGGAATTCTACCCCAATTGTAATAAACTCTATTTCTTTAATGAACAATTTTAATGTAAAACAAAACCAAACGAACACCAAAAGTTGAATTCTACAACCTAGGTATAGTATTAACATCCTGTCCTAGTTACACAAACATGTTCAAGTATGATAATTACCCTATTATTGTCTTTTAATCAACGATATACTCTATTTTTATCCTTCTAAATCTTTGAGTGGTTCACTTTTTCTACTTTAAACTCACTTTGAAATGATAGTAAGAATATAGTACGAGTGAAAATGAATTCAAACAAAAAATAATTTCTTTCTAGTTTGTTAACGTTCTTTAAAATGAAGGATGGATATTTTGTTGTATTTTCATATTTATTTTTTTGAATGAATGTCTTATTAATAGAAGGTTAATAATAAGAATGCGGTGAAAAAATAAATGACATATTACGATAGTGAGTAAAGTTTGGGGACTTCATCACGATTAAAAATAATTTAGGCCCTGTTTGATATCTATAATCTCCATCTTTTACCTTGTTTGATGGACAAAATTTTCCTTGAAATTTGTTTTCCCCCAACCCCCACGTGATCTCATTTTCTTGGTTTTCATGGAATTTGTTTTCCCATCACTTTGGTGAGAAAAATGGTTTTCCACATTTTTTTAGCAATTGAATTCTATCCCCAATTGTAGTAAATTATATCTCTTTAATGAACAACTTTCATGTAAAATAAAGCCAAACGAACACCAAAAGATCTAAAATTTCAATATTTTTCACGTGAAAAATTATACTAATCAACACAATAGACAATTCCCACGAAAACAATTTTAGACAATTCAATTCACTAAAATTCATTTTCTTTTCATCCAAATTATACTCTTGTAATCAAACAAACTCTTAGGAATTCACACTAGAGGTCCTACTTCTACACATGAGCATGAATCCCATTTACTACTTTTAGAACTTTCTAGAACCCTTCAGGCGTCAACTGAACCCACACCTGTATATATTGACGAGTGTACTATCATACGCCACTCCCCATTTCGTAATAGAGTACAATACACCAGTGCACAATACTACTTTTCCATTTTATCCATGGCGTCCTCTTTCATAACACTCGCAAAACCCTTCACTTCTCACAAAGTCGACCTTCCCTCTCTCTCCAATACAAAACCCTTTATAGGTCATTTTTTTCTCGAAAACCCGTTTAATTCTAGTGCCTCTGGATGAATTTCTTAATTTTCTGATTTTAATCCAATTTGTTTTACTAACTGTTATCCTCTTTTAATTCACAGGTCTACGAAGAAATTTTTTAAGAATCAACGCCATTGCAAAGAAATATGAACCCACCAAGGTCTATCTCAGTACATTTCTTTGCATCGTGTATTGGATTTTTTTCTCATTTAAAAATAAGCTGAAATCGGGTTTTTGTTGTTTTGAGTAAATCAAATAGGCTGTCCCTCAGGCTGATAGAGTTTTGATTCGGCTAGAGGAGCTACCTGAGGTATTCCTGTTAAAGCCATCTGCTTATGGTTTGAAATTTATAATTTGTGAATTTGAGAATGGAGTATGATAGAACGAGGTTTTTTTGCTTTCTGATTATTAGTAATGTAGGCCTCAAATAAAATATTTGTATCAGTTTTATCAGTTACTTTCATGAAACTGCCATATTTTACTTCTAGTTGTGCAAATGTAAATTGTAAGTTGCGAACATGTGTAATTTAGCATTATACTAAATCTTCCACAGGTTCTAAATATCTTTTAGCCTCTATTTGATACACATTCTTTTAAAACTCATTGTCAACCACACATTGTTCAATAAAATAATATTTTACATCGCATCAATAATTTTTCCTTACTTTTTAACCACATATTTTCCATTATATCACTATTTAAAATGCATTCTTTTCTCGATAATATCCATCAAACACACCCTTATAAGCTGTGACATTGAAATATTTGTATTGTTATAAATACAAAGAATATATTTTACAAACATCCTTTATTATTTCGTGTCCCAGTTTTTTAGAAGGTCATGTATATCAAGTCATGTTTTTTGTTTCCATGTTACTTTCCTAACCAGGAAACATGTAAGGTTATAAAATGTAGTGTGACGTTTGCATTCTCCGGTTTCACGTGAGGCAAATCCATGTTTTGTGTGGATCACATCTCCTCATGGGTGTTTTTATCAAGAACTTGATGAATAAGATTGGGTGGTGGAAAGTTTGTTTTTAAAATGTGGTGTGATGTTTTCATTCTCCGGGTTCACGTGAACAAATCCATGTTTTGTGCGGAACATGTTTAAGCCCCAGTTTGGGCTCCATTACTTCAATTTATAATGAGAGAGAATATATTTTTGGATAATGTGTGGTTTTAAAAAAAAAAAAATTAGGTTTATGTGTAATATTATTTTATTGAAAAATGTGTGGTTGATAAAAAGAGAAAAAAAATGAATTTTAATTTAATGGGGGGCCAAACGGGCTAAACCAACAAATCAAACACCAACCAACCCCAAACTTCACTATGGTTGCCCTCTTTCTCAAACAAATTAACCCACAAAGGAACAAGAATAATGGTGGATGCAATCTCACAAAGAAGGAAGAAGAAGGTAGCAATATATAGTAAGACTTCAACAATGGAATGGACAAAAGATGGCTGCTCCCTACTTCACAATTGCAACATACTTTTACTTCCTAGAAAGAAGCTTCACTTATAGTTTTAGGGATAGGCACAAGTTGAGCCAAGTAACAATACAAGAGATGCGTGAACAAACCAAAGGGAAGTGGGCTATAACTCAATTAAAAGGACCGTCCAACTAATGAACAGACCACGAGCAATACAAATTAAAGGCAGCTTCTAGTGGCCTTAATTTGTTTTAAGGTTGAGCCTATTGATTTTGGTGTCGATATAAATAATCCGACGACGTTTCAACATCTATCACCTGAATTTATTGGGTGTCAAAACCCAATGGAAAAAGGTTCCTAAATATTGTTTTTATTGAGAAAGTGATGAATTTGTTTCTAAATGAGACCATGGAAATCATTTTGGGTAAGTAATGGATAATTTGTTTTTAGCCCTTATTTGAAGGCTATTATGAAGAGAAATTGGGAGAAAATAATGTTTTGAATAGTGATTTTTTTGGAGAATGCGTGACTAAAAAGTACGAAATTTTTTTTGGTTTATGTGTAAAATATTTTATTATGCAAATGTGTAGTTGAAAATGAGTCTGAGCAATAAAGAATTTTAATTTGAAGGGAGTCAACCAGGGGCTTAACTTTTAGTTGATTACCTCATTAGTTGTTTTTACGGAAGGTTGAAGAATACGTCGGGTGGTGTGAAGTGTATTCTTATGAGAAGAATTTCATTGAAGAAAGTGGATGTGACCATTTGTAATAACCATCCAAAGGTTTACAGATTACTGGAAACTGGGGATTACTTCCATTCTTCCTTTCTGCACGGGGTAGGGTGACCCAAAGTATAGTAAAATACTTCTATGTTGTGTGTTCCATTGTTCCATCTGTTTTGCTTGTCGGACCATTTGCCAATATTAGGTGTGAAGTGCAGAGACCAAAAATTGCTGCCTGTATTTTAACATGCATTGTTTTAGGCTGTCATGGTGCCATCTGACCGATTGAATAATCCCCATGCAGAAATCAGCCGGTGGAGTTTTACTACCTAAATCAGCAGTTAAATTTGAGCGGTACCTGATGGGAGAGGTGGGTAAACAATGAAACTATTGTTCAGATATATGTGAGGCATATCCTCCATTCAGAAATACATGTAACAGAATTTACATTTTATTTTATTTTTTGTTATCTAAATTAATTTGTTCTTTCTCAGGTTCTTTCTATTGGTTCTGAAGTTGGGGAAGTGGAGGCTGGTAAAAAGGTTGGATTTTAAAAAGTTATTATAATTATAATTCAACTTTTTCATTCACTCCAAGCGACCATGTTTATTTTTGAAAGAAGGGTCAAATAAATACTAATATTTATCATAAGATGTTCTGTTCTCCCCATTTTTGTTCTAAATACATGAAACCCATCTTTTGCAGGTTCTTTTTTCTGATATAAACGCATATGAGGTACAATTCAGATTACCTATGATATTTCTTAAATGTGAATGTGCAATTGATTTTGAGTGCATCAAGTTCGTTTCTATCTGAATCCCCTGATTTGCATCTAGGCAGACTATGAACTACCAATGCTAAGGAGGTCGTCTTAGAATGGATTGTTGGAGGAAGGGGAAGAGAGGGGAGTCATTATCGGATTGTGGAGTAGTAGGGTTACTATATGATTCAAAGACATTGGTTTATTGAGGGGTATTCTGAAGTAGTTGAAAATTTGTCCATCTTGGGAATAAGGTGTCAAGGCACAACTAGCCATGTCAATGAGTCAAG
>CAIGRQ010263416.1:0-15615 GCA_903798375.1 Fraxinus sp. D2006-0159 | reverse complement strand
TTATTGTTGGTGGTGGTGGTGGTTGGGGCAGTAACGACGGGATGAAGAGTGTTTGTGATATTGATTTTGTGATTAAAAATATAATCCGTGACCTTAAAATTCGATAATTTGTGATTAGAAATATTATCCGTGACCAACCATTTTTTTATTTATGACCTATAAATTATATAATCTGTGATCGTAAAAAAATATGTGACCAATTAATTTGAAAATTTGTGACCGTGGTCTATAAATTTTGATCTGTAATCAACTAATGTTGAAATATGTGACCAACGAATTAATTGTAACCTATAAAATTTTTGAACTGTGACCATCGGAATAATTGTCGAAATCAAAGCAGTTGTCGGAACAGTCGTCAAAATAGTTTCTGAAACGATCGCCAGAGAAGAGTGGTTCCGATCGCCGGAATAGTCCCCATAACGGTAGGGGTAGTGGAGGTGCTGTGAGTTAATTATATTATATTATAATTAAATATTTAATAATTAATTAATAAAAATATTTTTAATTAATAAATAAATATCCGAGTTTTGCATTTTGAAACTTGACACCTGAAAATTGAATTATATCAAAGTTAACATCTGACTTTTGAATTTTTCCCACACATAAAAGGGTTGTCAACCAAAAAGTCATCCAAAGTAATGGGTTGGACCATGAGTAACACTAATTATATTAGGTTGTAAAATCGATTTGCTCGATTGTGGTGTCGACATTTCATTTTACTCATCAACCGAGGTCTATGAAGTATAATTTCAAAAACGATTTAACATCATCGTCCAGAATTTGTTGGACTTCAAAAACCCAACACATTAGAATTTAAAGAATCCCTCCCTTTTCCTTTACATGTGTATTATTATTTATAGGGAAGGAATCCTTGTGGAATTAGATTAAGGTGTGCGGTCCTAATTCGACGTGTCACGTTGTCGCTGGCACCTGTGATGATGTTTATGATGTTATAAAATTCAACAAGAGCCTGTTTGGTAGAGATTAAAATCGGATTAAAATTGAAAAATTGTCGTTATTGTTGACTTTTATTAGACGGGTGGGACCCAATAACGAACATACTTTCAACTTTAATTGAATTTTAATTATTACCAAACAGACTGCAAGCTTTAGGATTCATTTCGGCATATTTGTAGATTGCGGCTCAAAAGTCGCAATAATCGACGAGTCAGATATCATTTGTGTTATTGGTCTTGAGAGAAAAAGGTGCCACATCAAGTTCCATACTAAATAGAAGTAACAAATCATCCTTTAATTCATAATGAAATCAAGAAACAGTGACATCCATTTTAGAACCATTTCTAGCCTACCTTTTTCTCCATTAAAGATTTTTTTTTTTTTTAGGCAAAAAGGACACGTTGCTTAAATTGAATGCAAGCATTGATTCTCAATTCCAGTATGGGAAGGATTTTAAAGCAACAATGACCAATATTTTTCCACATATAACGCCTTCTAAAATAAAAATATTTCTCACAAAACAAATTCGGTTCCAACCTGTTACTCAAAATGCACAACTAGGAACAACAGATCATGATCACATGTTTTTCCAAAAAAACAGTATCAAACTTGTCCACCATGTCGTGAGATATTCACCCCTGCAGAAAAGAGGGGAGAACAAAGTTAAAAATATGTTCGGAATTGGCATAGAACTTGGGTACGTAAAAACAGTAACAACTTACAAATGTTAGCAACATTTGTATCCATCCAAAATGATCATCATATAACTTGTTAATTTCCCATAAATGTTAGGCATTCTCCAGTAAACTTTGAAACAACTTGATAAAATCTCTAATTTGCCAGATTTTGGATTCCTCGACACGTTGTTGGTAGATAATATACTTGAACTGTGTGAAAACTGAAAACACAGCGAATAAAAAAAACACATTATCGACAAGTATTTTATTTGAAAATATACTTTCTAATGATATTTCTAATTTTATGCGCTCTAGAATCATCCTAGTGGATTCAAGGCGTGACATGCGCTAATTATAGATGTCCGCTAAGGATCGGACCTACCATCAAGACTAAATTCACATTCGTTGACTATAATTAATTTAATAAAAAATTTGACAGGGATTTCCCTAGAAAAATGTGTAACACAAATTAACTTATTCAACGTGATAAACCTGTGCCCCAAAATATAATGAGTACATGATCAAACCAACGAATCATACAATCTTAGTTATGTCACATAGCTCGCCTTGGCAAATCAACAATTTCCAAAAGTTGCTCAATCAACTGCTACCTGATAAGAAAATGCGTGACAAAATATATGAACTTATATCTCAATGAAGGAAGAGTTTTAAAATAATTATAAATATTTACGAAAATCTAATTTATACTATGATTTGATAATTTGGAAATTATGAAATTATAGTCATATGTGCGCAGAGTTGTCCCCAATGGTTAAGCACTCTAGTACATTCTAATATAACATGCTAACTAAAATATTTAACTTAACGGAATTAAATCCTGAAAGAATAAGCATTTATAAAAGCGATTTTACACTATAAATCACTTTTGTCAAATAATTATTGCGATTTATCTAATTATTGAAAATAGGGCGAACACAAGGGTGGCCTAGGGGTCACGTGACCTCCCAATTTCTAGGAAAAGTCTTATTATTATTATTATTATTTTCTTTGTTTTTGTTGAAATATTGCATTTTTAAAACCATTTTGATGTGTTCGCGGTTTAATCTTCTACGTCATTAAAGGCGCACGGAACGAACAACTGTAGCAAATGTTACAACTTGTCAAAATAAGTCGTTTCAAACTAATATTTCGAGAATTTCGATAATATACTAATTTTAAAACTTCTCCGACGATCGTACGCTAACCAAATTCACAAATCGTCTATACCGTCCCGAAAATCGTTTCGAAAACTATATCATAGACATCGAATGGTCTAAACAGACATCGAAAATAGTTAAAAATGTATCAAACGTATGTCTTAAAAATAGGCGTCTAACTCGTCTTTTCTTCCAAAATTTTCAATTATTTCATTAATATTGATTATTTTTTCCGCGACAAATTTCTCAATATAATTTACGTAAAAAATTTCGAAGTTTACATTCGAAAAACTCATACTCCATTTACATTTTCGAATGTAAATTTACATGAGATATGATTTTTTAAAGATAAATTTTCAAATGTAAAAAATCTCACAATTTTTTTTTATTATTATTTTTTTTTTTTTGAAAATTTGATTGTTGCCCTAGCTAAAGTACTCTGCGTCGGCCCCTGCTGAAAACCATGTATAAAATTAAAAAGATTGTCGCATTTACAAGCTGAAACATAGAGAAATAATAACGGGACATATTTCACCCCGAAAACACTGAAAGGTGATTGGATGTCCAAACTCCAAACAGAACACTTGGCAATGTCTCGCTCCATTTCTCCGTGCACTCTTGTCTTATCTTTCTTCGCTGCACTTCACAGTAACCCCCGCCCAACTCACCACGCACCCACTCCAACTGCACAAAAACCATCTGAAAAATTCTCAAGAATTATCTACATTCTTTAAAATATAATTTATTTCTTATTTGTCGATATAATCAATTTGCCTGTTTACATTTCCCTTTCAGACCTTCAAATTTAACGCCAAAAAGTATTTTGATTTGACCCTCAATTTCCCCATAATTGAGATCGTTTAATTTTCTTTTGAGCTGAATTAATGGCTATTCACGCGGCCGCCTTGAGCTTCGGCTGTGTCTCCTTGAATTATCAAGCTTCTGGGCCATCCCGTAGGTCGTTGGGGCCATCTGTTCTCCGGCAGTGCAAAGTCAAAGCACCTGTTTTCTCTTTGCCGTCGCCGGCTTCATTTCCACGCTTCAGACTTCAAGGTCAGAATCTATTCGAGTTATATTTGCGTGCAAAATTGTATTTTGGACAGTGTTTTACTTGGGCCAGATAACTTGATTTGACTTAATTTTATTCTGTTACGGATAGGAAGTTAATTTCTTGTTTTTATGAAGCTAGATTATGTGTCCTTGTGTAGATAAATTGGGATATTTGTTGAAACTTGAAACGCAGTTTAGTTGATTGAAAAATGTCAAATAGTTTTCAGTTTCAAAAGGAAAAAGTATCCAAGATGAAGCAGGTCAATTCTAGTCAACTAATTGCCACTCCCTTGTCCCTATTATCTATTAAGAGGGGTGGAGTTTCAATGGTAATGTTAATATGGGACAGGCATTGACTGTTTCGCCTCATGAGGAAGTATGCAAGAGGATCAATTTTAGCCTGAAGTAGGGTTAAAGCACTCAACAGTCATATGACACAGGATTCATTTATTCATAAAGTGTTGAGAGTGAAATTATCATAAATGCACAGTGGTGAGACAATATCATGTTATTTGAAAGCTTTAGCTATTAGAGAAGGTACGATGTTTTCGTTTCCTATACAATATTTTCAATCCAAGCTGAGATAGAGAAAGCCGCTAGCACCACTAAGCTCAGTCGCCTGGATTTAGGAAAGGCAAAGAAATAATAGCTGTAAATTCTGTCACGGCAGGAGATGGATGTTCAAAATGCTTTACTGTACTGTGTGTCTGAGTCTATATTAAAAAAGAACCTGCTAAATTGTTAAATAAACTTGAAAGATAGCCAGGCAATTCTTGTATGGTTCTTTCACTGGATGACATCTTTATAGTTCTAGAATTTCTTTGAGTAATTCCTTGTTCTCAATTCTTATTAGGAAAAGCATTAGAAAGCAATGGCGGGGCATTGGAAAAGGAGGAGTCTCTTGTGGTCTGTTTTGGGGAAATGCTGATTGATTTCGTCCCAACCACAAGTGGGCTCTCCTTGGCTGAAGCACCTGCATTTAAGAAGGCTCCTGGAGGTGCACCTGCTAATGTTGCTGTTGGCATAGCTCGCCTTGGTGGTTCATCAGCTTTCATTGGCAAGGTAGTATTGATAATAATTTTGTTTTGCATGGGCAATTTTTTCCATCAAGTTGATTCAGGAGTTTCAAGGTTTACAAGCATTAGCTGTACTTTTTAGGCAAATTGTGATCCTAAAATTGTAGTTATATTCTAAAAAGACATATGATGAAGGGAAGCATTTAGGCTTACCTTCTTCACCATCAAGCACAGGTTAGAATATGTAATAGCATTTGATATTCAATGAAAATGGTACTCTTGATTTTGTGTCATTATTATTCTTTTGTTTCACTGATTGCTTGACCTATCATTTTGAGAATTTTGTAAAATTGTAGACAGGTGGATGAATCATTTTCAATTTCTTATTCGGTGAGTACAGGTGGGTGAAGATGAATTTGGTTACATGCTTGCCGATATTCTGAAGGAGAACAATGTGAACAATGAAGGAATGCGGTTTGACCCTGGTGCTCGGACTGCTTTAGCATTTGTAACACTCAGAAAGGATGGGGAGCGTGAATTCATGTTTTATCGTAATCCTAGTGCTGATATGTTGCTCCAAGTAGCTGAACTTGATCTTGATTTGATTAAGAAGGTATGTGAGGATAACTTTGATAAATTGCTGGAAGAAACCTTTTATTGCTTAACGAAATAAAGGAAAATTATGAAAGGGGGGAAAGGAACCAACTTCAATTTTCATCCAGTTCTCAATTATTAAAGTAGAGGTGCATTTGGTTTAGAAAACTTGTGTCTTTTCGAATTTCTATTTACTTGAGAATCTTACCAGTACCACTGTTTTCGAAACTAAGTTGATATTCTACTGATTGTTGTCCTTTACCAGGCCAAAGTTTTCCATTATGGTTCTATAAGCTTGATTACAGAACCTTGCAAATCGGCCCACATTGCTGCCGCAAAAGCTGCAAAAGATGCTGGTGTGATCTTATCGTACGATCCAAATTTGCGGCTTCCATTGTGGCCATCAGCAGAAAGTGCTCGAGAAGGCATCCTTAGCATATGGGACATTGCTGACATAATTAAGGTACTCCAAGTGTAGTTTACGAGTACACAATGACATATCCTTCCCAATGCGCATCGCTGCATAACTTTGAAATAAAATTATAAACTCACATTTTGGCATAATTCATCAGATAAGTGAGGACGAGATACGCTTTTTAACCCAAGGGGAAGATCCATATGATGACAGTGTCGTTCGCAAATTGTACCATCCGAATCTTAAATTACTCCTAGTTACCGAAGGTCCAGACGGTTGTAGATACTACACCAAGGTGTGCTTCTAAATGTGTGTTTTTTGTATTGCTAAACAATTGTAGGCACTTATTTAGCAAATTTTTTGTTGTAAATGTATACCTCCCCAAGTTTTCCATGATTAGTACATTCTAGTAATAGCAGTATAGCTGATACTACCTGGAGTTCTGACTCTTGCAGGAGTTCAATGGAAGAGTTAAGGGTTTGAGAGTGGATTGCATTGATACAACAGGTGCCGGGGATGCTTTTGTAGCTGGAATATTATCGCAGATAGCTGCTGATATCTCACTGCTTCAGGTATTAACTTTTAGCAATGCAATAGATGAAACGTAGACATATTTTGCAGTTGTGTGCTGTTACGGAAATTTGTTGCTTTATATTTGTTTTCACCCTTCACGTTTTCATTTCTGGTTCTGTAGATAATAAAACAGATACCCATAAGAATAATACTTAGCTGTTTAATGATTTCAAATTCATTAAATGTCTGATCCTTAAGCAGGATAAAATAATTTGCCGCGCTGCTATATATGACACCGAGCAATTCTATAAGAGAGCTCAGATCGATTGACTACTACTTCTATTTTGCTCGTTTAAGTAGTGCTGATTATCTTGCTCATATTGGCCATTTTATAGATCTAATATATTTGCATATAAAAAGAACAAGGGTTTTGCTATGTGTACACCGGGTGGCCCCTCACAATACAGGGCCCACGATTTTTTATTGGACGTGCCCCCCACCCCCCCAACCCCACACACACACACAAATTGTGAGGGGGGTGTATCAGGAAAATATCCAAATTTTTGTATTTCATTGGAAGATTCCTGTACATCGATTTTGGCACATGATAAAGACAGATCTTTTCACGCTATTTTTAATGTTCTTGTTTCTGTTTGAATTGTCTTCAACTCTTTTGTAGAACGAAAACCGACTGAGAGATGCTCTGAGATTTGCTAATGCTTGTGGTGCCTTGACTGTGACCGAAAGAGGTGCAATTCCAGCTTTGCCAACTAGAGAAGCTGTGCTTAATGCCCTACTCAAGTCGGTAGCATAGATGTTTCTCCAAATCTATGCAATTCCGTGGCCAGCTGATCAAATCGCCGTCTTATGTTTACCTACAAATCTTCCTGTGATGGTATGGATTTATCAGTATAGATCATCTAGCATAATAATGTGGAGCTGATTGACTGAAATTTTAAGTTGTGATGTAGTTTAGGATTTAAACCCTTTTTCAGCTCTTAAATCTGATTCTCTTTTTTATTTTTCCTAAGTATGCGAGAATCTTGGTTGTAATATTATCTGTAAGTGATGGAGAGAGGTGATATTTTGTCTGTTCTAGTATCCACTGGAATTGTAATACGCCAAGTGAGCTATGCTCGCCATGACTTTTTGTTGATTGAGCTTTGAGGGCTCAGTTGTCATCATAAGATGTGACCCTGGAACGTTTATTGAACTCAAGTTGAAAGTTTGAGTCAAAGGGTTCAGATTTTACATCAAATAATTGATGGGATTTTCAAGTTTTTGAACCTCAAATCATTTAGCCAGGCAAACAGGTGTGCGACAATTTGAGCTGGAAATTGGTACAAGAACATGCAGAATTGAATATCAACCGAACTGTGTGAGGTTTGGCTCTTCAAATGTTGGGTAGAGGATTTAGATAGGGACAATTGTATCTTGAGTAGATGTATTCTATCTAGGCCTGCTCGAAGCAATAAGCTAATCAAACTCGTCTAGCGTTGGTTTGAGATTCAATTTTAAAGTTCAACTTCTACACTAAAATCTCAATAAAATAATAATATTGAGATCGAGAAAAATTATTATATTATTACTAATTTATCTCATACGAAGAATAAATTATTAATTTGTCGATAAATTATGTGACATCATTTTTAGGCAATTTTACAAATTGTGATAGATGACAGCGTCTCTTGAATTAGCATAGTGAAAATGATACGATGGTCTAATAGCCTATCGATGAAGAGAGTTACTGAAATATGTCCATCGATTATGATAATGATTGGATGATACTTATAATTTTATGGAATATACTAAATATAGTGTATGCATTTTAAACAATTAGGGATAGAGTTGAATTTAAATTTTATGTGAGTTAGGAAAAAAAAACTAACTTTAAATGCATATTTTTCGAGAAACTTGTATTGAAAAAATAGAAATTAAGTAAAAAGTTCGTTAATGTTGTAAAAATAAATATATAGATAATGATGAAGGATTATTTGGTACTTTCATATTTGTTTTAGAAGATTGTATTATTTTCAGATAATACTGTCATTGAAATATAGAAGAGTAATGATATTCACTATCGATAGTCGTCATACGTGACATACACATGACAGTTATGCCACATAAGGTGACTACCGATAATCTTCACACATTATTATGGAAATATAGGAAAGTAATTATTAAAGAAAGGATGAGCAACAAACGGGCAAATCTGTTTGAGCGTCAAACATTTACTGGCTGTAAAGAATTTTGTTCCTAAAAATAGCAAAACTCCTCCCTACTCACATGGATTACCATATCCTTTATCAAATCTCCTCCTTATAAGCCAACCTACACCCTCCCTCAATCCAACTTTTCTAACCAAAACTTCAAAGGGAAAAAGTAAACAACAATTCACTAATCAATTCTTCATTTCGAACCTAAGATGGCTGACAATCCACAGGAAGTGGCCGAGCATGAGCGAATATTCAAAAGATTTGATGCAAATGGCGATGGAAAAATCTCATCCTCGGAGCTCGGAGAAACTTTGAAGACACTTGGTTCAGTCACTCCTGAAGAAATTCAGCGCATGATGGCTGAAATTGATACCGATGGTGATGGTTTCATTTCATTCGAGGAATTTACAGATTTCGCAAGGGCCAATAGGGGATTAGTCAAGGACGTTGCCAAGATATTCTAATTTTATATCCAAAAAAATGTTATTTTCAATTTCAATTCGAGTATTCTGTCCATTACACGTGGCTATATCTGTTGTGGTAGTTAAACTGTATTAAACAGTTTTACGTCATCCTATTCATATAGTACACAATTTTGTTTCATGTGTTGTGCTTCTAATCTTCTTTAATACCACAGTACATTTCTTTTATGCATAATTTTCATATATGGATCATAATGAGACTTACATTTGAGTTCTTAGGTATGCTTTCAATACCACATTGAATCACCTCGTCAAAACATCAAATATTGCCTTGATAGTTGAGCAGCACAACCCTTAGAGCACACTAATGTCACATTGTCAAGGTTACAGATGTACAAAGTCAGGTGATTTCTCGAATGCAGCAACTGCACATGGCAACCATTAAGAATATTTCAAGAACAGAGAAAAATGCGCATGGCCACCATTAAAAAAAAAAAATAGAGCTTAATATACATTCCAGCTCAGAATTGTCAAACTAATTTCTCAAATTATTGTATCTGCACTTTAAACTAGTTAAAGAAATAGATGCAGATCTATACAAACAAAACAGTCAAGAGGCTACCAGTTGTATATACAAGTTCGAACTTGTTTGTTCTAAGCCTAAAACTCTCTATTTTCAATAACCAAAGGAGTCGAAAACATGAAATAATCTTAGATTTTAGATACAAGGTTTCACCAGCAGTAAAGGTGATCATCATCCTCAAATTCGACTCCTAGCATGGCCAATGCGAAGTGACTCTTCATTTCACTTTTTGTGCGATGTAAATGAGGGCAGGAATCAACACTGTTACCCGGCAAAATAGCCTTGTTTCGGCTTAAGCAACTGGGATCTTTTCCTCTCAGTATTGCAATGATCTCGTCCATGTTAGGCCTACGTGATTCTTCACTGTTTACGCAAGCGCTAGCTGCTTGAATCATACGAGCAATCTGATTCGAGTTCTTTTCAGTGAATTTGAGCTGTGGATCAAGCAATTTTTCAACAGCTCCTTGCTGGAGTAACGGTTTTGCCTAAAAAGATTAAGGCAGAATATTCACCTTTAAGATGCAATTTTTATATAATGAACACCATGAATTTAGGCTACATAGCAGAGCTGGAGACAAACTAAGCAGAAATAAAAGAAATGACATACCCACAAAACTAAATTTTCTTCTCCTGGTCCTCTTTTAGACTCAATTGGCTTCCGGCCAGTTATTAGTTCCAAGAGGACAACGCCTAAGGCATAAACATCGGTTTTATCAGACACTTTTCCGTGCTGGAAGTATTCAGGAGCCAAGTATCTGTCCCCAAGATTTATTAAGAACAAAAATTAGTTTATATTCAGTAAGAAACATCATTGTTTACGCTTCTTCCACAAAGGTTCTTGATTTGCACATACCCAAACGTGCCTTTGACAGTCTTGCAAAGGAATGGCACTGAAGGTGCTGGAGTCCATGTAGCCAATCCAAAGTCACATAACTGCATATATTATTACATGAACAAAGAACTACTCAATATAGGACATAAATAACCTAATCTTCCCAAGTAGGTCCGCCTAAATATGGTCAATAAATCACTTTTTAACCTTAAAATATTGTTCAAGAAAATGAAGTAACTCACCTTGGGTGACTTCTTGGAAGAAATGAGGATGTTGGAGGGCTTTATGTCCCTATGAACAATGCATCTTTCAGGTCCAATGTGTAGGTACCCAACTGCCTCTGCAATCCCCACGGCGACCTTATACCTAGCCGACCATGGAAGTGCAGGACGACCCTTCGCACCCCTCTTCTTCCCTGCACACAATAAATGCACCTCAAATCAGTCAAAATGTTCATTTTCATAACAAAAAAAGCTACATTCTTATATGAAAAATGAAAAAGGATCAGGACAAACGGAATAATACCGTGCAAATATCGCTCTAAGCTTCCACCGGAAACATACTTGTAGACTAAAAATAAGCCTTCCTCAGCATCAATACAAAATCCCACAAGAGGAACAATGTATTTGTTATGTAAACTACTAGCAATCATCAATTCCCTACAAAATGCCTTCGAACACTCCTTATCTTCCTTATCCAATCGCTTAATTGCCACTGCAGTTCTCAGAAATCCCACTCTTCCTCTAAATACACAACTCAAAGCCCCTCTCCCCAAGACTCTACCTATTCATTTCAACAAAATAAGTTATAATCATGAAAAAAAAAAATGAGAGGAAAAAAGGAAGATCATTTGATTGAAAATTTTGAAGGAAACTTGATTAGATACCCTTTGAAAAACATCTAGTGGCAGATAGAATTTCTGAATAGCTGAATCTAATCAAGGAGTGAGCCACAGGAGAGATACTCCTCTCCAATGACTCAATTCTTCTCCATTTCAACTCTCTGGACTTGGAATCAGACAGCAATCCATTATCCAAATTCACCATTAAAACAGTGGTGGAAGAACAGCTTTTGTTTACATTCATTGATTCAAGTTCCACCTGAGAGCAGAAACTGAACCTAAAAGACGAGTGCACTGAGTGAGGTTCCTCTGCACCGCATCCACCAGATTCCGCAAGCAACCAAGCCTTGTTATGCTCCAAAGTGTTTCCACCACAATTTCCCTCAACCCTCTGTTCCTCGCCGGAGCTCCGTTGCCGGCGAGGTGAAACCAGACAAGCTAAACCAAAATCCCAGATCATTTTGTACAGAAAAGACTTGAATTTTACCTCAGCATCATCAGTTTCATAGTAATCAAGATCCTCAGTAGTGCCCAAAATTTGAGCTTTTGAGGGGAATGAGGTATGCAGAGGCTCTACGGAGTTAGTGAAACTAATTCTTGAAAACCCCATTATGATTATAACAATGGATCTCGAAACGTAAACACACAGAAACCGAGAAAGCAAAAAGCAATAAAGAAAGAGAAAAGAGAAAAAGTTCTGACGTAACTTTGCTTCAAAGGAGAGGAGAGAATATACTCCTCGGGAGAGAGAAAAGAAGTCTTGGTACAATGGGTGTGAATTATATGAAAAAATAAACAGATACATATATAAAATGGTATGGGATTTTGTAATGTGGGGAGGAATATAGTAATGGGAGAAGGTGAGAGATGGTCCCAAGAACCAAAAGAGGATCAACCCAGATTAATGTATGGGGTGATTTATAGACTGTAGTTAATAGGCATAAAACTAAGAACAAGAAAAGTGTGTGTGTGTGTGTGAGAGAGAGAGAGTCTTGATGTTTATGGTGAAGAAGACAAGATGAGCCCACAAAGTAAGTTTCATGCATATAAAAAAGTTCAAATAATGTAATAGTTGGGGAGTAGGAAGGACTAAGGGGGAAAGGGGAATGCTCTTGAATATTTAAGGATTGATTGCAATTAATTAAGTTCGGATAATTTGAATTTGACTGAATAATTATTTAGGGGAAAGGGGAAGTTTGGGTGTTTAATGAGGATTTGTATTTTAATTGAGAAATATCTAATACACTAAAAACTCTGAAGAAGGATGCAATACACATAATTTGGTGAAAAATTCTACTTGTACATCAAGATTTGTACACAAGGGTGTACACCTCCCTCACATGGGGTGGAACCCACTTGGATATAATATTTTTTTTATTCAAGTAGGTCACATCCTCATGTGAGGGGGGTGTACACACCGATGTACCACTAGCAAAATCGTTGTTTGGTGACCATCCAATTCCGGAACTTGTCATCTCCTAACAACCACACTTGACAGCCGTGACAGGATCTCCTTGCCTTTTGTTGCCATTAACCTTTTTTTTTTGTCCTTGTAGTTGGACTGCGTCAAGCTCAACTATGTATGCCTATGCACTGAAGTTTTTTTATAAATATAAAGAACACACGAGCCGTCCAAAAGTCGAGCATGCCAACCGATTTCAGTCATCTGATCACGATGGGTTCCCTTGCTTATTACTTTTTTGCATTAAGATGTTTTTTAAATGGCTAACTGTTTATGTATTCTTGTGGGTAATCAAGATTTTTTTGGGTTTGATTGAGATATATTACCACATTTAATACCTTCCCAAACTACCCAACAATTCTTCGGTTGAACTTTCATTATCCACTTGAATAGTAGGAACTTGACAACCCACTTAAATTTGAAGGTTGAAAAAAACCTTAATTTGGGTTTGGTCGTATCTTACTGGTCTTGTTTGTTGGGACTCTTTGAAATTGAAAGCTGTAAATTGCCACTTGTGAATTGTACAAATTAGGCCATGAGCTCATCAAACATGGGACTTGTCTGGTGTAGGAGGATTTAGGGTGTGGCAGGTTACTTAATTATGTGAACATAATGATCAGAACAGATTTGGGATTTGGGTGATCATCAATCTGAGTTTTGACGAGCACGGGTACCAAATACCAACTATTAAGATTTATATATATAGATACAAACAACCAAAAATATTGCACCAATATATTTAACTTGGAAGTACCGAGTATTTAATGGGCTAGGCCTATATCCGTCACTACTTCAAATATCGCCAAGTATGAGTATTTATAAGTAAATGAATTAAATTAAAGTATCTTGAATGTGGCTTCATTTCAACGATTCACAACGTCAAAACGTTAGTTATCATAAACATGAGACCTCATGTACATTGTCCTAGGTGGGAAAGATGAAATTCGACTCCCAATTGTCCTTGCAAAGTTATCGCACCAATCACATCGTACGTGGCTCAAAATGTCATATTACAACTATCATCCATCGGACCTTAGTCACCTCAGAGTCTAGAAGCACATCTAATGTGACAACTAACAAGGGATAGCTCTATGCTGATGGCTTCTAATAAAAGAAGTGGTAGATCTACATGAAGTATATTGCTTTGGAAGTTGTCGTCGACAAGGCATTGGGGATGCACTCCAATGCCTCCGAATGAGAGATGGTCGAGGTGATTGTAGATGTTCCCATCACCTCGAAACTAAGTGCTTTTACGTGACATTTTGCTTAGCTAATCTTACATTTCAGATTGTGTTTGTACTTCATTTAGAATGTTGTTTAAAATTTTAGTGGTTTATGTAGCATATATGTAATTAATGAGAGGTCTGGAAAGTTCGTTAAGAGTACAAATTGACAAGTAAGGTTTTGATACACAAAAGCCTCAATATCAAATATGACTCTTACTTCTATAAATATAAGACCTAGACTCGATTTAAATGTATACAAATGTTTAACATTTATCAAAACTTTGTGCAATGTTTTTTATAAACACTTCATCAACATTCCTCTAAAGTATTCGAATGTGTTCGACCGTTGCACCCTCCATCATTCAAATGGTCGAACAATTTAACATGTTTTTTACAAATTGGACGATGTTCTTGATTCTAATTATCGATCTTGGTGTTAACAAAGTAATCAATTACTGTTTATAACTTTGTTTGTTAAGATATATTTTGTTGTATTAACTTTTGCCCACTTCTATACTTCAATTACTCAAAACAATTAAAAATTCCAATCACGCATAACACTTTTTTGTCGTGTATATATTAACCTCGTATTTCTCTAATTTTAAGGTAAGAAGAATAAAAAACATACACAAACACTGTGTCGTGTAAAAATTAATTTCTGGTCTATCTAAGGGTCCGTTTGATTGTAAATGTGGAATTTGGGTGGAAATAAAATGAATTACAAGTAATTGAATTGTCTAGTTTTACTGAAAATTCTAATTAATTGTGTTTGATTGATATAATTTTCACATGAAAATGTTGAAAGTTTGGTGTCCGTTTGATTTTGTTTTTATGAAAATTGTACATTAAAGTGACACTTTTTTTTACCATTGGGTCTAAAAGTTGTTCCAATTGCCCAAAAAATTTTTTAAAAAAATTATCATACATAATATTATTCATTTGGCTTTATTTTGCATGAAAATTATCAATAAAGTGATAAATTTTTTTACCAATGTGTCTAGAAATTTTTCCAATTGTCAAAAAAAAAAAGTATGAAAAATCAATTGCCACCAAAACTAAAAGAAAACAAATTCAAGGAAACCCAGGAACTTCAGGTGCGTGGAAGGAAAAATGGAAAAGGAATTCTCTAAACTTTTTGTACATCAACCAGGGAAAACGTTGGAAAAAAAAAAAAAAAAATCATCAAACAGGGCCTAATCTTAAAGTAAGAGAAGTCCCACGTGGAACAATGACAAAGAATGGGCAGTTTTGCATTATTTGTAAGTTGCCTAACCTCACCAAATTACTAATTAATTAGTTGCCAAAATAAAATAAAAATGTCTGTTAGCATGCAGGGCTGACATATTGTGATTTTCTGTTTCGGATAGCAATGCTCGTGTGGCTCACCTAACGACATAACACCTTGTTTAATTATATATTTATAATTAATTGTAACATTAGGTCGTTTACTTAATTAATTTTTCGAGTTGTTCAAAAATCATTGAAAAACTATAAATAAATATGCAAGAGTATACAAAATTGAAAAACTAATAGTTGCTAATATTAAAGGACTTAGTCCATGCACATGATCTTAGATGTAATGATCCATCCTTTCATCTTATTAAAATTCACAACACTAAAGCCCCCGGGCCACATTCAAGTTGGCAAAGGAAGG
>CAIGRQ010263411.1:0-23835 GCA_903798375.1 Fraxinus sp. D2006-0159 | reverse complement strand
ATTGTTATGTTTAATTGCTAGAAGGCCTACTAGTTTATTATTTGTTATAATCTACCACTAATTTAAGCTCCTGTTTGGTACACATTAAAATTTTCATTCTCATTCTTCTACTCATTTTCAACCACACATCCTTCAATAAAATAATATTTTTCATCACATCAATAACTTTTACTTATTTTTTAACCATAAATTTCTCATCCTATCACTATTTAAAATACATTATTTTCTCAATAATATTCATCAAACACACCCTTAATATAACTGCGATGATGACAAGAACTTTTTCAACTTAAAAATAATTAGACTAAAACATTCTCCACACGAAGGAAACAGCATACATCTAACATGTATGCATGTGATGATTCTGGTTCTTCTCTTTTGTATCAACCGATCAATCTTCCAATTTGAGACACGTAAAAAAAAAAATTTAAATTATAATGATGACCAAAGACTATACAATAAAAGAGGGAGGAATATGAAGTGTCCTATAAGTGGCATGTTTCAGACATTGCTTATGATAGCACTTTTCCCACCTGATTATCAGCCTATAGATTAGGAAACTTCAGTCTATGACAAACAATAAGGACATTTATGACTCAATACATAAAATAGGTAACAAATGCAGGGAATAACAAGAAACTGAACCTGAATATTTTATCATTTTATTATCCAACACAAGTATAAAAAAATGGATGTGGTTCTAAAATTACCGGAGGAGATGTCTTAACAATAGGTCTTCTAGATGACCCCAAATTTGCTTCATAATGCATATTGACATGCTCCTCAGAAATTGGCAACTCTTCAAAAGGTGCAACAATATCATCTTCCAAGGAATTATTGACCTCAATTCTAGCAGAAATTCCTCTGGATGTGATACCACCCCAATCTTCGCAAAGTAACTTCCAATCATCTTCAGCTATGATGGTTAGCGCATCTGTCTATAGTAGAAAAGAAACAATACAAAATTAGAGTTTTAAGCAAGCTGACTTGACTGTCCTGAAAAAGGTAAGGGAAAAATTATCTCGGCCCATAATGTGAATGAGATATTAAAGTGTAGTAGAAACACCAAACAGGCCAATATGTATGAACTACAGAATAAAATTCCTTAAAAGGAAACCTCAGAATTTGAGTATCTTAATGAACAATATTAAAGCACTCTAGAATTTTTTCCCCCCATTTTTTTGTTTGGGTAGGTGGTGGGAGGAGGGGATGAAGGGAATAGCAGACTTACAGCGGATGCCTTCTGAAAAATAAGCCCACGCTTCCAGAGGAGATCGGGAGGCCTTTCCAGAAGTCTGGAGTGCTGGTTTGCAAGGAGGAAAATGTTAGGAGAACGAATTCATAACAATACAGCACACAGCCAGAAATTTGTTTCTGTATTCCGTTCGCTACACTATTCTAACTCTAAGCTACATAAACATAATTATTTAACGGATTCCATCTTCAGTTAGAACCACTTAATTATGTATATGCTATCAACTGCACAGGATATAAATTTGAGCAGTTGCTAAAATGTTTTAATGAGATTCGAAATTTTATTTTACAGACTGAGAAGAACCCTTCTCTCCAACCTTAATGCTGCAAAGATTGGTGTCCAAGGATCAGAAAGTCATTTTTCTTTAAACTAGAGAAAGAAGATCAATAAAATAAACAATGTACTTAACCAAAGTATCCTTCGAGAAAATTTAATCTCGTGTTAGTAAAGAGCAACTAAAGACGAAATCAATGATGAACACAGTTGTGGAAAACCTCTTTACACATCAGCATGTCAACCATGCTGTCCAGAGTTTCAAGTTCTACAGAAACAGCATTCTTTCCACTTGCATTAATGTAACTTCTCCATTTTGACAGCCATGATGAAGGCAACAAATAGTATCTGCTATCCTGATTAAGAGCCATATTTTTATTCATGGCCAATTTTTCATGAGTCTGCCGTTGCTTTAATTTGAACTCTCTGCAGCATACAACACTAAGTAAGCCACAATAAATCTATGATAACTTAAAACTACAAGATTCTGAGAGAACCTTAATGTATCTTCTGAAGACACAGCTTCTTTAAGTTCAATACTGCAGAGGGCACAAGGCTCAGAATCTGAAGAGAAAGCTGAACAACCCACAACATCATCTGGCTTCACAGCCATAGCATTTTCGTGAATAAAATGCCAAAGATTCTCCGGAACCAATATTCGTTTAGCACTAGGGCCTAATTCAGGCATAAGATCCCCGTGGGGGCACCTAATTGAAGCAGTCGGTCCGGAATCAGCTTCACATGGAGATTCTATGTTTTTCCTGCGTAGCCATTGCTGCAACCTACCAAGCATATCCCCACATAAAAGATATAATAAGAAAATCAGTACAAATGCAGTTACTGTTTCATAAGGAGTCAGATTAATTTTCAGTTCACCTAGACACATAAAACTTAAGTGCAGAGCACCAAAAGAAAAGCGCAGTAAAAGAGAGACAATATTGGTGCGGAAGCGTTTATGAAACTTGTAATAAGAATGAGAAATAAGAATTATATTGGAATAATCCTATTTTATATTGATATATGATTGATTGTCTTGAAAAGTATACAATACCCCTATATTTATAGGCAGAATTATTCTCTAGTTCTATTAATAAAAGAAATCAAAATAAGGTAACTAAATTTTAAAAGGAAATAAACTAATCCTAATCTAAACAAGATTTAAGAATGAACATATTACAACTAGAAAGGAAAATTAGAAAAGATAATTTAAAGAAGACAAATTTCTAGATAAAGTGAAACTATATATTGTAGCAGTGATGTATTACATCAATCCCCTCCACTTGAATAAAACTCGCCCTCAAGTTTTGTGGTTGCAAGAAAAACTCATCTGGAGGAAAGTACTCGAAGATATCGGTAACATTGAAAGTATTGAAAATGTTCATATCAATTGGAAGGTCAATTTTGTAAGCATTATCACCAATCTTTNGTTTTGTGGTTGCAAGAAAAACTCATCTGGAGGAAAGTACTTGAAGATATCGGTAACATTGAAAGTATTGAAAAAGTTCATATCAATTGGAAGGTCAATTTTGTAAGCATTATCACCAATCTTTTGAAGAATGCGAAAATGATCAATCTTCTTATCTTTAAGACTATTGTAAGTGCCAACAGGAAACGATTTTTGCGGAGATGGATCATCACCAAATCACCTTCGTTGAACAGCTTAATGCGTCGATGTTGGTCTGGAGTAGTCTTGCAACGAATATTAGCATCTTCTAAATTTTGTTTTGCTTCACAATAAATTCTTTGATTACATTCAGCAAACTCTTCTGCCTATCGACAATTCTGATATTGCTGGTACAAAAATGTTCATAATCTGGGGGAGAAATCGTCTTTACAATAACCGTTTCATATTGGCCAGGTTTTGCACATGTTTTCCTTGTCGTTAACGATTAAATTGAAACCGCTCCCACCATGCCGAAGTTCCACCCTTTAATTTATACGCCACGAGTTTAACTTGGCTTTGTTCCGAGATATTCAAATAGTCGAAAAAAATTCGACAACATGCATTCAATCCAAAAAATCTTCAATGTTTAATCAGCCGTCAAAACTTGGCAAGTCCATCATCTTAAATTCTTGAACATTTGTACCCCAATTATTAGTCCTTGGTCGAAAATTATCTTCTTCTTCATATGAATAGTCAAAACCCCGTGGCCTTATTTGTTGAAAGCCTCTAGCCCTCAGCTGAAAATTAGGTCCTCAATCAAAATTAACTCCTCGGTCAATAATGTAACCACAATCAATATTATAACATCGGTCAAAATTGTGTGGATCAAAATTGATTCCTTCATCCACCATATATCTTCGGTCAAAATTGAACCAATGGTCAAAATCAACTCCTTCCCTGAAATCAAATCACGTCTCTACCTCTTGCTCAAGATTTCTCGTCGGAGCTCACGGTTGGTCATTGAGTTCATCATCATCACAGTCAGTTGGAACCCCTCGTCGGAGGTCACCTTCACCTCGCTTGTTTCTTTGCTTGTAGAACCATAGAGGAGCAACCTCACGAAGGTCGTGAATTCGCAACTAAGCTCGCGCGCTAGGCGACGATCATGGATTTCTAAGTTCTACTGCCGAAGTCGATCATTTGCAAGGGGTCAACATCCTTTCCCCACACTTGGGTCAACATGGAGTTGGGGTATAGTGTGTCTCCCTCGCTGGAACCCCCATGATTTCTTACATTCAAGTTAACATCTTCTTCCTTATCGTCGGAATCTGAGTTGATATCTCCTTGTACATTTTTCTGCCTCCTTTTACATTTTTCTGCCTACTCGTCTATTCTGCCATGGGAGCATGATGCTTCTCAATAGTCATTGCAGTTAGCATCTGCGTGATATTGCGAAGAGCTTCATCCATCCCTTCTAGTCGTTCAATTTTTTCAAACCTTCGTTCGTTGTCGATGGTTTGTCTGTCACTAGAACCGTCCTCGGCCATCAAATTGAGGTGAATTCCTTGCTCTGATACTAATTTTAGTGCAGAAGCGTTTATGAAATTCTTGTAATAAGAATTGAAAATAAGAATTATATTGGAATAATCTTGCTTTGTATTAATTTATGATTGATTGTGTTGAAAAGTGTACAATACCCCTATATTTATAGGCAAAATTATTCGCTGATCCTATTAATAAAAGGAACCAAAATAAGGAAATTAAATTCTAAAAGAAAATAAACTAATCCTAATATAAGCAAGATTTAAGAATAAACCTATTACAATTAGAAAAGGAAATTAGAAAAGATAATTTAAAAAAGACAAATTCCTAGATAAAGTGAAACTATTAATTGTAGTTGTGATGTACTACATCAAATATGATCAAAACAAACATATTCTCAGGATGAAACTTTGACGCAGGCAAAAAATAAATATTCAACACATAATGCAAATGCCTGAAAAAATGGACAGCCTGCAGCCCTCAAGTTTCTTATGGCCCCAACCCTTGGAGCAAACAACCAGAAGAACCCGAATTCAAAGGTTGGACATTTACATTTCCTTCTCTAACTTTTTCACACAAACTGTGAGCGTTTCAATGTAGAGCATTAAAAATCAATTGTACCAATTCATCTTCCATCAATTTTTTGCCTTCTTTTGAAGGCTTAAAATTCAGTTTAGCCATCAATCTTTTCTGTTTTCAAATCAGTTATAGTGCTTAAATTTTGTGTCAAGTTAACCTAGATAATCCATTCACCCCTTTGCCTTGTTGAAATTAAAAGGCTATTGTTCTACTTCAAGTCTATTATTGTTTCCCAAAATTCAACTTCAAAAAAGATCTTCCGTCATCAAAGGGACAGTCTGAAATCTATATATTTTACAGTGTCAAGTTTATTATTGAGGTAAAAAATGATATGATCCATTGGTTGAGTCTACATCAAGTGGTTATTTCTTCTACAATTTTCTTAGGAACTATTTTTCTATTTTCAGTTGTTATCTAATACAAAAACAATTCAAAATCCACAGGGCTTATGGCTTATGTCTATGACTCGAGGATACTCTCACCACAAGACAAACCTTGCTTCATAGATAAAATGCAAATCAAAAGTGACCTGAAAAAACTCATATAAAGGGGATATAGAAACAAAAGGGGGACAGGAGGGACCAGTCTACAATTTTGTAGATACATATCATACCATGTCTTAGATATATAAAACAGTTTGCCATCGAAACACTCCCTGGCAAGGGCTGCCTCTGCAAGTTCTTTCATCAGTGATCTCTGATCCCTATAGCTGTCAGCACGAGCCTTAGTGTGAGCCGTCTCAAAGATGCAGTCAATGCAGTAGTCATCCTTGGACAGTCTTGGACCTCCATCATACTAGTCACAAGCATCATATTAATATTATCATGACAAAAAGATGCAATAAAACACGCATGCGGAAAGAAAAATGAATGTTACAGAGCTTGAATTGGACAGCAATGGAATATAATTACCCAGAACTGCATAAATTAACAATTATCATTGCTTCAAGAAATAGTCGTGTTTTCACAATCTTGCCTACAATGAGATGACTTAACATTTTGCAAATAAGGTCAAACCAGACAGATAAAAGTTTACATCATCACCCTCGTATACTTCAGTGTCTAAGCTTATAAATATGTATCATTCATCATAAAATCCCTTTTGCACCATAATTATAGACATTCCACATCATTTCAAGGTCTACTGAATGCATATAATGAAACAACATCCTGAAATTGAAATTGAAAGATACTGGATTTGGTTCTCACTCTGGATCATCATTGAAATTGTGTGAATTAGAAATAAAAAAATTATTATGCTTGTGGATTGCATTAGAGAAAAACTGAGATTTTAGACAACTGATGGTATTAACTGCCAATCAACCAATAAATTGAAAGATATCAGTTCACTTAGTGTTGAGTTCATTCATTGTTTCTGTTCATTTCAAATTTGAAAAATCACCCAAATGTACCAAAAATGAACAAATGACTGCTCATTTTGATCTTTTCATCTTTTGCAAGTATCAAGCAAACCTAAGAAGTTTCAATTTGAAGCTTTACTCATAGTTGTACATTCAAAATAGAATAAAAATGACTTGATATCATAAATATCCATTCACTCTCAATGTCCTCAAGAGAAAAATGTAAAAAATAAGCCGGCTGATAAAAGTTCTCGTATATCTTAAAACTGCACCGGTATTATCCATAAAACAAGGACACAGGGAAATGCAATGGAACGAGAAAATTTTATAATCAAATAGACTTTGAAATATAATAGTCAAAAAATAAAAGACAATGCTTTTATTGCAAAGAATCTGATGGTAGATCATAATGTAGAAAGCCTAGACTATATACCTTAGAACACAACATGGTCCATGCTTCAGCTGACAACCTCTTCATGTAGCTAGTCATTGAAACAGGCACCTTTCCATGCAAGCACTGTATAGTGGTATTGTCAATATTCCTGCAAAAACATACTTATTGCATTTTCAAGGTTTCCTCTTTGACACAATAAAAACATTCTGAAGTTCCAGAATGTGACAGAGTCAAGTGTTTCTACACTTCCAGTAAAATGAGGTATGCTGAACATAAAAATTAAAGGGTCACATCAGAAGCATAAAAAGTTAATTAACACTTCTTGTTCCATATCAAACAACCCAAGAAATTCCAAATTCTTAAGAAAATAACTTCTTATGAATATAAAATGTGGTAGGGAGTACTAGGTGAAATTTCACTCAACGTTTTAAGTAAAATTAGCATTAATTAACGAAATGAAGAGTATAACAATGACTTACGCAGGAATGATGCTATCAGCCCATTGACGAAGCCAATCCGTAGAAATCCAGAAATACGGCTTCAGAAGTGATTGTACAGGGGCTTCAGAAAGGACCGACCGTACCTCCTGTCGCCGTTCTGTTATGCAATTTAGCTCTGATTCCTTTTTTGACTTGTATTCTTCACAAGACTTCAGATACATTGCATTTGACTTTTCTACCTCTTCAGAAAGATGGGAAGGAAGAGAACTACCTGTCCCTTGCCGGTATACAGAACCATTTATTCCTATTTTCGTTTCACAAGACTGCCCTGAAGTTGCTTCACCACTCCTTGACTGTCGACGAACATACATTAGCATATATGCATCACTGGATGAGAAGGTTTTTACATGACTATCGTGATTTGAATCTGACGAATGGAGCTGACCAGAATCTGTGTGGTTTTCATCCACAAGAACCACTGTTTCCTTTGCAGAAGAGGAGTGGTCAACTGGCTCATTTTTTGCAGTTTTACCTTCACGAGTCAAAGCACTACCACCAAATGGTTGTTGGCCTAATTTTGATACTTGTTCATCATCAAATTCCCACCAGTCACCCATATTCTCATCCTTTATATGGGCAGTGTAATGTCCACTATCAGCAGCAGAACCCTTGTGAATCAATACAGCTGACAAGTCATATATTAAATCTTTATGAGAATGCTCAGACAACCTTTGTGCCATGTTAATTTCTCCAGGAAAACTAAATGCAGAAGTGATTTTCTTCTTCATTGTAGTCTGCAAATGTTAGAAAAGTATACATAAACAGGATGCAGAAAGAAATGCACCAAAAATGTGATACATTTGCTACAGCTACTTCACTACTGACAATTGACTCGGTCCAACTCACTCACGTGATAACTCTTTGAATAACAATTGCAAACCCAGGAGCACTAGCATTTACATCCTAAAGTTCATTATAATACACCACCCTAAAGTCTGAAGATCAATCAAAGTATGACTTCTACACAGAGAACAAATCCAAATCAAAGAGAAAATGAGCCCACAAGAAGTGAAAATAACAAGCAAATGATAGCATTTACAGCAGCAGAATAGGAAATTAAATGAACTCATGCCAGTAAAATATTTATAAATATAAATGATTAACACTTTCATGCAAGTAAATGACTGGCAAACATAGAAAGCATTGTAAAGCTCTGTCCCTGAAATATATAATCCAACCACACCAAATGAAGCAAAAACCTATGATGCTCGAACTCGAGTACGTATCTAAGTGTCAAATCTTTTATTTTCTAAAATATAGAATACGGGAACATGGCTAAAAAGAGTTCAAATTTCGAACACGGATACGTGGGTACGTTTTTCAAACTTCAATTTTTTTTACTAACCCAAAATATCTTTTTAAATAAATCAAAATCAATTGTTCACAAAGAAAGAAATGAGTATCGAATAAAGGGTCAAGAAGAATAAAATAGAATTTTGGAGTTTAATTTTCAATTATCGAAAGTTAATTACTAAATGTTATATAAAATAGAAAATAAAGGACTTGATTGCAATTTGAACTTAATGGAACACTAAGTAAAACTATATGAAACTCATTTGCATTTTATACAAAGAAATTCCTAAACCATCGATACAAAGAGGGAACGAAGGAAGAAAAAAAAAGGAAGAAAAGGGAAAGAAGAAAGGAAGAAGAAAGAGAAGAAATGGAAGGGAAAACCTAATGCTGCCACCTTCCTCCACCATCTCGGCGGCGGTGCTAAGTTTATAGAGAGCATAAACGGAAAAGAAGAAAAGGGAAAGGAAAAGGAAAAGGAAGAAAGAAGCAAAAAGGGCGAAATGTCGAGTCGAAATTTGGAGGATCCGACACATATCTCATACCCATATCGTGTCAACACGGGTACTTCGTCCATTTAGAAAAGCCTGAGCATCAGAGTCAAAAACTATGTCTAAAGAAGAAGGGAAAAAGCAGTAAGATGGATTACATTTGGCATTTAAATGTTCAAAAAAATAAAAAAATAAATTAGATGGCCATTTTAATGAATGAGAATCATAAGACTCGGAAACATATAAGCAGAAATAGATATTCTTTAAAGTTAAATCAATTACATTGGGAAGGAAAACACAACGCTTGAGCTGAAAATTCAGGACAGCAGGCAATGAACGCAACTTAATGCTTCGGGTAGCATTAACTCGAGTAACACATGCTTCGCAAAGATACTGATTATCTCCTTCAAGCTCCTCTATGCTAAGCAAGTCATCCAAGCTCTCATCAAGACTCTTCAAACCCTTAACATTCAACTCCAGTTCATAAAAATCTTCTATTTTTGATGAAGCTTCAGACTCATTTCCACAGTTTGAACACCTATAAGTAAGGAAAGCATGGAGTCATTTCATTAAATGATCGAAACAAAATACTGGCAAGTAGAGAGAGAGAAAAAAGAAGAGCTAAATATAGTAACCAATTGCAAATGAACAAAGGGGATAACAATTAAATTCCATAGGCATGCCAATATAAGTATATCTGCAATGTAAGAAGTGACCCTATTCTCTCCAGATATAGAGGGAAAGCACAAAAATATAAAATACAACACAAATTGGGGAAGTTCTAAACATCGTGCAACTACATCATGGTTAAAGCAATTGACCAAAGGCACCATTACGTAGAAGTTCGTCTCGTGCTAAAATTTCTGCATATTTATATCTATGTGGTGCGAGAGAAACACAAGTACAATGTCAACCTATAAGTTGCAGTCTGGATTGCGATTAACTACACT
This sequence comes from Fraxinus sp. D2006-0159, assembly GCA_903798375.1. Classification (NCBI taxonomy): domain Eukaryota; kingdom Viridiplantae; phylum Streptophyta; class Magnoliopsida; order Lamiales; family Oleaceae; genus Fraxinus; species Fraxinus sp. D2006-0159. The sequence continues at coordinate 13,814 of CAIGRQ010263411.1, read as the reverse complement.
TTTAGGTAGGATACAATTTAGAGCTTTTTTAAGAGAGATTTTTCCAAAAATCATTTTTCTCCAAACTCAATTACAACCATACATTCTCCAAAATAAAAAAAATCACGTGGCCCAATAATTCTTTACTACTTTTTAACCACATGTTCTCCAAAAAAATCATTTTCCCCCAAGAAAAATCTCTCCCAAACAAACACTTAGAATATGTAGGGGAGCGAATAAGAGTTTCTAAGAAATATATGCTGATTCTTATGCTTCAATATGTCATAACATAGGACAATTTGGTTTTCAAATACAGTTTTGTTAAGAGCTCTATTAACAAATCAACTGAGACCATCTATTCAATTCTTGTGGGTTCCTTTCTAACTAGTAAAGTGCGGGGATACACATTTGAAAATATAAATGTTTACCTATTGTTCACAAACTTTGTGGTAGAATCTCTTTGGATGCACACACAAATAATTATTCTAAACATTCACCCGTACCAAGACCTTTCCAGACGATAGTTCATGAGAAATCCTTAAGTAGACAATAGTTTGAAAAGAGTACATTTAGCATTCCATGTAATATTGAGACATCTACGTGCAAAACAAAGAGAAGAAAGATTTCAACATCGTGTGGGAAAATTTACAAGTAAAATTCAGTGCAACATACTTGGTTGTGTGCGAGACACCTCCACGGAAAAGATCTTGCACAATTGTTCTGGCCTTGATATCTTTTGACCGGCACAAACATCGCTCAAGCAAAGAAAGGAGCAGGGTAAGGAACTCATGGCTATCCTGCTGAACACCATTATCCAGTTCCAGCGATTGGATGAATGGTGCTGGATCCACAAAAGCCTTGTTGCTAGAATGTAACTGTGCAAATAGTCGTGCAAGATTGTCTAATACAGGTTGCTCTTTCAAAACCTCAGGTTCAATGGAGAAAACGCCATTTCTGAATGATTTATTCATAAACAGGCATTGTAGTATGCTGTTTGCATAGCAAGTTGCACCAAGATTCTTGAGGCCAGCAGGTGCGTCGAAGGACTCACGGAGGTCCTCGGACGGGTCAGGACCAAGGGCATTCACAATTTCCGAGGTCTTCTGCCACAACCCAGACTTTCGACTTCCATTGGGAGGTGGAATGAGACCGCAAAAGCAATTGGGGTTGTCCTTTGTGTTCACACGACATCCTTGACAAACTGGCTTCAATATCATGTAAAGTTGATTTATATCATCTTCAATCACCTCACCATTCAAAAGAATTTTCCTACATTCACAATTATCATTTTTCAGGAAAAAAAATGAATAATCATGATACAAGCTAAGCAGGATTTTAACCCCAGTATAAGTGATAACACTTAGCCAAAAAAGTTCTACCTTGGAAAACAAGTTATTAAGTTAATCCAAACAAAATGTACATGTACACCTTAAAGCAAATTCTATATCCAGAATAAGGCAACTAAAGCCGTAAGCAAAAAAAAAAAAATTTAATATATATATATATATATATATATATATTCAAGAAGTATAAATGGGAAAAAAAATATTTCAGGTTTTTTTGAGGAAAACCCTAACAAAATTGTGAAGTGTTGGAGCGGCACACTACTACATAAAATTGAGCAAAGCATATAAAAATGAAGGATTAATTTTTTTTAAAAAAAATGGAAACTTTGAGAAGCAAAAATTGATCAAAAATTGAAAATCAAATAATCCGAAAACGTACCCTAAAATATCAGAAGTGGTGTCGGCATTGTCGTCAGGCCTACTTCTCTTATTTTTACTCCTCGTGGCCGGTCGATGATGCCCCATCTTTGTACCCTTTTTATCCTGCAAATCGCACACAAAAATCCCAAATTTTTTTTATAATTTCCCAAATATCCTTCTCAATTTCAGATGATCAGAACGGCGTGATTTAACCCTCGGAGAATTCTATCAAATCAAAATTAAGGGTTTTGAGCGATCGCGAACTTATGAGACTGTGCTAATCATTTTTAGGGCTTTATTTGTATTTATGTGAATAATTATTCGTATATATTTTCGTATAAATATTAAGATATTTTCTACGGGCGCGGGTGACTTTCGATTTTCCCTCTTCTTCTACCTGAGATGGAGGGAAAAATAGAAAAATAATATGAGATGGAGAGATCCAATCAAGTGTGGCAGATTGTACGTACATATGAACGATGAATACAATAATCTAATTTAGCCCATGTTTGCACCCGTTCTATTTTTTATTTTTATTTTTATCTTTTTTCATTTTAATTACACATTCTATTAATAAAATAATATTATACATAAATTCAAAAAAAATTCTTACTTTTTAACCACAAATACTTCCATCAATTACAATTCCAGAATATATTATCTCCCCAAAATGAGTGTCAAACACAAACTTATAATCAAAGAGTTTGAACGAATCTATTACTCGCATATAGTTACGGCTGCTTGGATAGAAGATGAATATTTTTTATTAAAAGTAGTCGATTTTGTTATCTTTAAACAATTTTGTTTTTAATAGAGAGATTGTTTAACACACAATTGCGCACGTGCTCATAATTGTCAATTTATTCGTTTTTGGTTACATTTGCAGATTGATGAATAATAGATGAACTTGTTACACTTGAGATAACGATTTAAATAAACTTCGTCAAATAAGTTGCCAATTTTGACATGTGTGGACACTTTTAATGTGCCACTGGAAGCTTGTGTTGATGAATTTTTTATGGAGGAGGAGAGATCCAATCAAGTGTGACGGCATGTGTGCGTATGTATCAATACATATACATGTTATCGACGATCATGGTAAAGTTTGATTGAAGTTTTACTAAAATCAAATAGCTTGCTTGAATCCACTTCTTGTGAGAGTCTAAATCCAATAAGTAGAAGACGGACTTCTGTTACACTTAAGTAAAATGCGAGATTTTAGCTCCCCATTGTTTCTTTGGATGCTAATGCATCTCTTGTTTCAACTAATTCTCTAGTTGAAGATCAGTTTTCTCATTTCAAATTAACTATATCAATGGCCAATTCTAACTTCTACGACCACTTTTGCTTTCAACAAAAAGGTCATTTAACACGCAAATTGGGCACTTATGTTCAAAAAATATAGCCCATGGGGTTTCGTAAGACGTACAAAGGCAATTGACAAAGACGTTCACAAAGTGACGTGGTAGTGTTTTAAACAAAAAAATCCCAAAAAATTTAAAATCCAAAATTGCGTTCGCTCTCCCCATTTCCCCACAATCAAACCCCTCTCTCTCTCTCTCTTCAACGCCAATTTCCTCCCAAACATTAACCAATGGCAGTTGCTCAACTCCAGCAGCCTTCGCACCTCCAGCGTTGTCCCCATCTTCGACGGTCACTCAACTGTAGCAGTGTACTCGCTTTCGACCCGCTTCACACAGTCATCAAAGCGGACGCCCTGTGGAGACCTTCACATCCCGAAAGACCAAAAGCCTGTTTGGTAACAATTAAAACCCAATTAAAATTGAAAATATAGCCGTTATTGGGTCCCACCAGTCTAATAAAAACCAACAATAACGGCTAATTTTTCAATCTTAATCTGATTTTAATATCTACCACACAGGCTCCAAGTGAAAATCAATGTATTCCTTTTTCTTTCGGCTTTGTTAATGATTTTATATATAGCTTGTGCATGGAAATTAATTTGGGAATTTTTTTTGGATGTTAACTACTCGTGATTGAATGAATTTTGGGAAATTATCCAATTGGTCTTCTTCCATCTTTATTGTTTTAATGTATAAGATGAATTTGAATTGCTAATCAATTGTATTTCGGAGATGGCAATTTGGAGACTTCTTCTAACTTATGCTTCACTTTCATAAACATAGGTAGAAAACTACATATTTTGGGTCATTGCGAACACAATTGATATAGCATATATGTTTATGAGCATTACAGGTTTAAGCTTTGCCTGCCATATCTGTGTGTTTAGTGCATTATCTTTGACATACATGTCCTCAATAAAGTCTACTTTTATTCTTATTTAGACAATTCCTTGGACATATTTTAATTGGTAATTATATGTTGCTTTGTTTTTTTCATTTTAATTAGTGCCTTATGTTTGAAAGAATTGGTTGACTTATCTCCTTTCTAAATCCTTCACTTCTACTAACTTGTTTGGTTTGATAAATACTAAGATGTTATTTGTGCAATTTTGACATTTGCTCTTGGTTTTTTGCTTTGCTAAGCACCGAAATTGTATTTGCACATTTTCAAAATCTATTGTTCGTTCCTCTTTCAATATTTCGATCAACATTAGTTTTTGGTTTTTGCTTGTCATATTAGGATTGTCGCGTGTCACAGTCGTAGGAGAAAAAACGGTTCTTATGCTTTAAGGTGGATTTCACCACTGAATTTACATCCTCAACTTTAAGCGAAAAATGGTAACACCGATGTTTGTTAACGTATTCAGCAGCACACAATGTCGGGAAAGAACTTTGGAGTTTGACACGGTTGTAGGACTGTTGGACACTTTTTCGTGATTGCCCAATAAAACGTCAATGCCCACAATGTACGCATTGATTTCAGAAGCTTTTGGAGGTTGAAATGGATACTGTTAACAAAGGTAAATTCTTCAAATGTTGCAGTGAGAAGTGTGGGTTTTGGGATTGGTGCAAAGAAGGATAAGCAACTGGTGAATCGAATAGCAGTAGCGTTACTTTGGCTAAACCAGCGACGTACGAAGAAGTTGAAGATATGTCGCAAAGGTTCCAAACTCAAGTTCGGCTAAATAACGAAGAAAAATCCAAACTCAAGTTCGGCTAAATGACGAAGAACTCCTGATTTCTTTGAACGTGAATGTGACAGTTAGCTGGGAAAATCACTCGACAAGGGAAAAACGAAAGGGACGGAGACGCCTTGATTAGTGGTTAATGTTTGGATGTCTAAGTGTTTCGCATATTCATGCATACAACGCATGACATTTTGGTGAAATAGTTGTGTGAATTTCCTTGAAGTTGTGATTCTCAATTTGGTGAATTAGTTTAGTGCAGTACATAGGTTGAGTTTGTCATCCACGAATATCTTGATTTATGTACCTTGTGCGAACTTTGGATGCCTGTTAAATTAGCATGCAGTTTGGAGTTTAACTTGAGTTATTGAATGCATTTAACTGTAAATTCTTCTCGAGATCATCGAAACATGTTGTCCAGGGCAAAGTAAGTGCAGAAAAATTCCACTGGATCATATATCATCAGTGAAATCAATGCTTTTTTTGGTAGAAAAATATTGGACAAAAGTTGTTCATAGTTTTATATGATTCCAATATACTTTGGTTGGCTTTCTCAAATAACTTTGACTCTTTGTTGGTCCAAGGTATTGGAACTCAGAAATTTAACAAATTGTGAAGTGATACTTCAGACCATTTAAGCTGTACATAACAAACTTGCTATATTTTGTCAAACTTTAGTAGAATCAAAGGCAATAACTTGAATTCTATTCGGAAGACATCAGTAGGAATATATAACGATAAATGCAAATAAATTATGAAAATTTTCGTTAAATTGTTGAGTAAGTAGAATCCAACCACAGTTAAATAATGAAATACTAACAGAGGTAGAAAGCTTGATTTCAAGTCATTTAGAACAAAGAAGCATAATAGTCAAGACTACACAACAAATGACAAAGAAACCTCTCAAAGTGAAAGTTTAATCTAAATTGTACGGCCAAGGCAAGCTTGATCGATAAAATATGCTTTCACTGTTCGCTTGAATTCAAATGGTGTCACCATGATGTGATAAATGTGGATAGTTGTACGGGTTCGCATGATCTAATGTGTAAATTAAAATTAATAAGAGAAGAGTAAGTATTCAAATTCAAATATTGTTATTTAAATGTTTATGTACCTTGTGAATTGAAAATAACATTTGTGGTCCTAGGAGGGATCAAACTAGAAGGCATCACTTGTCATGTAAACACGACTCATTATGTCGCTCTACATAAATTTGTTGCCGTCAACACAACATAAAGTACTTACGAAAGTGGTATAATTAATATACTAACCAATAGGAGTTGCGAATTTGAGAACGACATCAGCATGAAATATTGTCGTTGAGGAAGTGCACCATCTTCCATACTAATATGCCTCAATGTTGGTCTCTTTCCTTTGGTTTGATTAGATTGTACCTGTATAGACACCATAGCGAATATAACTTAGTGTATAAAAATGAAGTGAATACAAGAGTAGGACATAGGAATATATACATTTGCTTTCTTAGCGCTGGTCTCTAATGAGCCTTTTCTCCGTTTGGCCTTGGTGTGCCCCATTTGTCTTCGACAAGTTTGGATCCTCAATGCTCCCGCTTTCTGTATCTTGAGATGTAATAAATTGCCTAATGGTATTGCAACCTAAACTCTACTTTATCAAACTAAGCTCTTTAGTTTGAAGTTCTATCCAATCTTTAATAGCACGATACCGCCCTTCGTCATCAGCTTCAAAGTTTGCCAATTTGGCGAATGCTTGACACATGTTGTCATACCTCAATTGTCCAAATGTACTAACCAATCCATCGTAGTTAACTACGACCCTCATGTGTGCTTTGCTGACGTCTCTTATCCATCTCTGCAGTATGTACCGATTCGGCATTACAGTCACATCATTACGTATCAACACTGCGATCGCATGCCTACATATTATTCCTCGAAACTTGAACAAGTGACGGCTGCAAATAATTTCACATTTATCTCTATTGAATGAGACAAGAAATAGTTTTTCTTTCGTCGATCATCACATAAAACGTCATTGTGTACCTCGTACGTTGTCCCCATAGATCCCTCTGAAGCAGATATGAGGTCACAATAAACCTTTCCAGTAAACTCACCTTGAACTTCCCTAAACTTCAAAATGGTGTACTCTGCCTGATATTACTTTTCCATATCGTACGTTGTTGCACATGGTACCATTTGAGAGAAAGACTTGAAATCAGCCTGAAATTCTTTTTCAACCTTATTCTGCAGAGCATGTTCATACTGTTCGACAAGCTTCTTCAATAATTTCTTCGAATGCACATAACCATCGAAGAAAGCATTCATATTCTCACTTCTTTGCATTGTTGACATCCCAACCAGAAAGTTATCTTTAAGAAACACAGAACCCAACGACCTGTATTTTTGTATAATCCTGACAACCAGTCGTTATCGTGCAAGTCATACGTATCGATCATCACTCTCCAACTATCCCCAAATTCTTCGAATGACTGTGATTCATATACCAATAAGTGTATAGCCTAGATGTGTCAATGGGCCGAGCCAAACCGGCTCGGCCTTTAAAGACATGAGCTGGGCTCGGCTCGTGGCTCGTTCTCGTGGGCGAGCTCGGCTCGGCCCACGAGCTCACGAGCCGAGCCGGCTCGGCTCGTGAGCTCGTAAATTTTTTTTTTTTTTTTGCTTTTCTTATTTTTTTTTAAAGATTTTTCACGAGCCACGAGCCNGCTCGGCTCGGGCTCGTGCTCGTCTTTTGACGAGCCCGAGCGGCCCGTGGATCGCTACAGTATGAGCCGACGAGCTACTCGGCTCGATTGCCACCTCTAGTATAGCCTAAAAGATTGGACACTTATCCACATGGTATCCAAACTTTTATGGTAACTTTTTCAAAATGTGCCACAAACACCATCTATACTTCGTATTTGGAAAAACAATCTGAATTGCATTTTGCATGCTCTGTCTTGATAAGTGATTATTCATTATGAAATTTAATCATGCATGCACTGTAGCCATATCCTGAATAATCACACAAATGTATCAGTGTCCTCATTCGATACCAAGCCACAATCGAACAACGTTAATTGTCCGCGATGATTCATACCAACAAAAGGGGGGAACGACATATCGTGCTTATTAGTAAGGTAGGTGGTATCAAATGTGACAACATCCCTGAACTCCTTGTATGCTTGTCTGCACCGATTATCTGTCTAAAAAATATTCTTCAGACACAAATCGTCATCCAAGTCAATACTATAAATCCCGAACACCGTGCTTGTATACGAGAAAAGTAAGAATGAATTGCTGTTGCATCACCCTCACCAAGTCTTAGTCTTTGTTCAATATAGTTCCGACAATCCCTTTCCACGCAAGTAATATTCTTTTAACCACCTGCTTCAACAACTGCGGAGTTAAAACTCTTGTGCAATGGCATTCCTGCTATATCATTCACTTCAAGTTTTCGTTTCATGAGTACACTTAATTCCCGATTTTATCGATACAACTTGGACTTAGTAGGACTTGTCTTATGGTTGTGGTTAAGGGGATTGTATTAATTTTTTAGTAACATGGATATCTAAACATGCAAAGATTCTAGCTTTACAACATGTCTGAATTGTTGGTTGTGCTTCAATAAAGTGCTTGTATTACCGCTTCTTCATCCCTTCCCGACTACAAGTCAATGTGACCCGCCGCAAAACACCATTATCATCCTCCATCGAATTTCTCTTCCTAATGGGAAAACCTATTGCATAAGCATATCTTTTGTAAAAATCATACACTTCTTTTTTATCATTAAACTGCATACCAACCTCAGGCATGGTCAAACCGTCTCTTTCTAATGTGTCATTTTCCACGACATACAAATTGTCGTCCACATTCTTACGTTCGGATTCAGCAAACAAAGCATCTTCCATATTCTCTTTTCCTGCAAAACATAAACATATGTCAATTGATTTGCTGGAGCATAATATGGAGTGGGAATGCACTAACAATATCAGTCTGTAAGAATTCTCTCTGTGTATTCTTTATGCTTCTTACTCAACGTTATTTCTCATATCTTAATTAATTAAGATGTCATAAGCTCTGTTTTGTAGCACTTCCAAAATGTTTCTATTTAGTTAAAGCAAAAATGGACAAATCACTTAAAAAGTTGCTGGTTTTCAAATAAAATCATGTAAAGCTTCTCTTTCCACACATAAAACTTTAAGTATTTTAGCCTCCCATAAGTCTACAATTATAGTGCTCGGGTTGTTGTGCATGCTCATGGTGACAATTTTTTAGTAGTTGGTCCAATTTTCCTTTAATACAATTCAATGTTTCCACTCCTTGTTCGTTGTCAATTGTGTCCCAAAGTAACCTCTTCTTGATCTAACAATGGTGTCTCAAAACCCAAATCCTACTCGAACCCCGATGTACCCCAAAGTCATCGACTCCAATTACCAAACAATTAATCCTCCAAATCACTCTTCTATACCTCTCTACCCCACCATCGACCCTGTGGAGAACCTCTTCTCTCACAACTACGAAACTCTTTTACGTATCTCCAACATTAAATGATACAAGCAATATAATATGACAACAAATAAAAGGAAATAATTCTGGCAGTATTAGTCATACCTGAAATAAACAAAACAAAATACGGAAACTGCAACCCACGACGACTGCACTAACTCATGGGCTGGAATGGTGAAGACAAACTGGAGGTGCGAGTTAGACATGACGATGCTGTTGGTTTACACAAGTTTTCTTAGAAAATGCTTGATCCTTATACGAAACACGCCGAATTTCTCCCTTTTGTGCTCCACTATTTTGGTCAATAATGTTGGATTTTCATGGCTACAATGTTCTGGAAAAATGAGGATCTGCCACCATACTCCCTGAAACCCATTTTGGAAGTATTTTTTTCATCCATTTTGGCGCCCTTGTTTCTGGATAGTTGGGTTCTCTTTTCTTTGTCTTTAAATCACAACCATCCAAACTCCTTTCATCTCAACCGTTCACGTTATTTTGTCAACTGAGCATGTAACCCACTTTTGTACAAATAACAATATTGATGAACCCAACTAGAACGATGCTATGTGTACATAGGAATTTTACAGGGAAATGTATAGATTTTCACTTGGCAGATTTTCATTAGGTGTTGGCCCGAAAAAAAATCATACGGGTGGACCTGTAAAGCTCCTTGGATAGTTAATCCATACAAACAACTTAAATGTAAAATAAATTATACTTATTGTGAAATTAAGTACTTGTTTGGAAATTGTTTAATTATAATTATTTTTGCATCGTATACTACAGTTAGGTAATAATGGTAATGTCAGGTTTGATAAAAAAAAAATTGTGTTAGAATTGAGTTGTGACCCGAATTTTTGTTGAGTATTTGACTAGAAATACTGTTGGAGTAGTATTAGAAGTCAATAATAGACTTGGAGAAATCTTGAAAAAATAAAAGACGACAATGAGAAGGTTTCTTGATTTTGGCAGTTTTTCTTTCCTATTTTGACACAAATACCTAGTTATTGATTTTACCAATTGTAATAGAACTTCACTTTATATTAGAATCTTGTTTGTGTTAATTTTCTTAGTATGTTAAGGATTCTCGTATTGTAAATATGTGGTGTATTATACATATTTATTTGATCGATTCTGAGAGTGATATAGGGGGTCCAAGTTAACGGAGAGACTTACAAATAGACAGATTGGGAAAAGTCTTGTGAGATCCCACACAACATATTGTAACTCCTTATTTTTTATTATAGTGAATTCTTAGCCTCTACTTGTGGTTTTGCCTGTTATGGATTTTCACGTAAATCTTGCACTCTTGTGATTAGTATTTTTTATATTGCCTATATCTTGTCTTTAATTTCTAGCAAATGGTATCGATGCTATCACCAATTTTCTAACAAATAGTACGAGAACTAAGGTTTGGTTGTTCCTGGGAAAGCCAATTTGGTTTCGTATTAGATCGATGTTTGATTAACTCAGAACGAGGTTTAATTGTTACGCGATGGCAAGTATGAAGGTTGATATTCTGCTTTGGATTGCAACAAGATTTTTTGCTAGGATAGAATTTTTTTGGACACTAGAGAAAAAGCAATGTAGGGATCTGATTGTGATAAATGGGCCAAAAAAGTCCCAATTATATGTCTTATAAGGTTCGACGATCATGTTTGATGTAACTATCACTAAATTGAAAAAAGAGATATTAGACCCCATGAGAGATTCAGTGATGCTAATTTGGTTGTTTATAATTTGAAAACCTTTGACTCCAATGAAGTTTATTATGATCAGGTTTCTCGTTGTGATAATTCGAGCAAATTTTGTATCCAATGTAATCCGCTGATAAACAATGCTCGGATTCAATTCACAATTGTTGAGTTTGCTCAAGTTGAGCTTAAGGGAAGAGGTGAATCAATTTGTTTAAATGTTCTATTTGGAAAATTTTAGATGTTTGTTGAAGAGTTAAGTTTTATTTTGTACATCGGAATTTGTATCAAATTGGAGTTTTAAGGAAATGGGTTGTGATTTGAATTCTTATTGAATATTTAATTGAAAATATTGTTGGAGCAGTAGATGGAGTTAATAGTAAACTTGGAGAAGTCTTGAAGAAGTAAAAGACAACAGTGAGAAGGTTTTTTGATTTTGACGATTTTTCTCTCATATTTCAACTCAAATATTATGTCATTGATTTTACTTGTTATAAAAGGATTTCACCTTATGTTAGACTCTTGTTTGTATTAAGCATCTGTTTGGCTTCCATTAAAATTTTAATACATTTTTCTCTTTCTTTTTTTCAATTACATATTCTCAAATAAAATAATATTACACGTCAATCGAAACATTTCTTCTTTTTCAACAACTCAATCTCCAAAAAAATACTATTCAAACAACTATAATCTTAAATAATGGTGCCAAACGGGGTCTAGTTCTCCTAGTATGTTAGAAATTCTTGTATTACAAGCATATGGTATATTACACACATTTATTTAATCAATTTAGAAAGTGATCAAAGGGTTCCAAGTTCATAGAGAGAGACTCCTAGATACATGTATCAAGAGAGAGTAATGTGAGATCCCACATAACATATTGTAACTTCTTACTTTTGATTATAATGAATTATTCGTCTCTCTACCCGTGATTTTTCCCGCATTGGATTTTTACGTAAATTTATGTTCTTGTGATTGGTACTTTTCATATTGCATACATGTTGTCTTTAACTTTTAACAAGTATCACAGTTATTATCGATTTTTTTAACAAAATTGCGTTCCTATTTTTGTATGCTAACTGCTATAAAATCGATAATAACTCCAATACAACTTGTTAGAAATTAGGCCAATTGTTGTGAATTTTATAAACGAGACCATGGAAATGAAAATAATAATCACAAAAATGCAAGATTTACGTGCCAACCCAATATAGGAAAAACCACGGGCAGAGATAAAAAATTCGCTATATCAAAAGTAACGAGTCACAATATTTTAGACGGGATCATACAAGATTCTCTACTGATATCTCTATTTGCGAGTCTTTTTCTATTAACCTGGATCCCCTGAATCACTCTCTAAGTCGATCAAATAAATATGTATAATAAACCACATATTTATCATATAAGAATCCCTAACATACTAGGAGAATTAATACAAACAAGAGTTTAACACAAGGTGAAGTCCTATTACAGTAAGTAAAATCAATAACGGAGTATTTGAGTTAAAATAGAATCCAAAAATTGTCAAATACGTCTTTAACTTCTTCAAGACATTACCAACCCAAACTTTGGTCACAATCGAACTCTAACACTAACCAAACATAATTCAGTGTATTGCTCGTTCACCAAATTAACTAGAAAACTTTTTTAATAGTCTTCACTTGCACATGATTTCAACGTTATTTCGCCCCATGGAATGAAAAAATGCATCTTTTTTTTAATGGAAAATTTCATATATTTTTTTATGGAAGGGAAAATCGAGGATTTCTTTCTTGTATACGTCTGTGTACATACACGCATATTTAAGTTTCATCTCGGATGGAGAAAGACTCAAACTTTGCAATACGGAGTTCGATTTCAAAACTTTGTAATGTCTTAATTAAAAGAAGTCATTTTAGAATTTTTGAGTTTCTCAAACGATCCTCTTTTTGAAAACACGTGTTTTCTAGTTTGATCGATATTGTTTTACTCTTGTATTTTAACAACTATGAGCAATTCGAAGTGGTAGATCTAAAAAAAATTGTATTATATCTTGTGTTACATAATATTGTTTTTTTTTTTTTTGTTAATTTAGCCTACCTTAAATTTGACAATGGGTCCACACTGAATCTACTCAAATTATATATAGTTTTACAGTGAAATTACGTAAAATAAAAACATTTACATGTGCTTGGAATATATGAATTCATAATATAACCTACATGCTATATCCCAATGGTGAAATTCAAAGATTAATGTAAGCACTAGCCGTCAAATTAGCTAATTAACTCCAACTTATGGATTTTTTTTATAGTTCTATTATGGGATTCTTGCTATTTGGCTTACAATATATAATTTTTTGTTTAAATATGATAATAATTGTCATAATTTTAAGAGCATGAAGCAATTAATGAATAATATTGTGGTTCAGAGCTTTAATTCTAAAAGATAGTGTCAATTTTGATTAGGAAAATTGTAAAAAATCAGGGTTTTAAAGTTTAGAATTCAAAAATTAGGGATCAAACTTAATTTTTCAAAACTCAGGTAATATATAAAAAGCTAAACCCTAATTTTTTCCACACTACCCCCTCCTTCCTCTCTCTCTCTCCCCAGGTCTGGCCGGCACCCTCCCCTTTCTCTCCCCGGATCCGGCCTGCCGACAGCAGCAAGCCGCTGTGCCGACAGCGGCAGCAGCCCGGCACAGCGGCTTGCTGCTGCTGCGAACGGCCGGCTTGCTGATGCCGTTCGCAGCAACCGCTGTCGGCAGCAGATTCTGCCGGCACAGCAGCTTCTTTCGTTTCTGTTTATTTATTTTTTATTGTTTTTTTGAGTGGTGTACTGTGCGTTGGTAGATCTATGGTAATAGCAGTGGTGGTCGTGAGTCGGTGGGGGGCGGCGACGTTGGTTGGTGGTTATTGTTGATGGT
>CAIGRQ010263403.1:0-12192 GCA_903798375.1 Fraxinus sp. D2006-0159 | reverse complement strand
TAATTATCCAGTAGTGTAAGAATCAATGAGGACGTAGAAAGTATTCATTAAAACAGATATCAACGGCAATCTTTCATCTGTACAAAGTCATCCTGGCTGTAGAAACTGATTCTATTGGGTGGCCTAGAATGAAGCATTCTATATATTTGAGCAAAAAAATCCCACAGTTTGGCCTACGGAAGAAATATTTTTACATTAAATTTACTTAGTATGATAAATGTACAATTATGTTAAGTAGGGAACAAAATATTATAGTAAACAGACTCACCCATTATTTGCACAAGGTTGATATGGTATAATTTCTACCTGCATTATTCTGCTTGTATTTTTCTTTAGGTAGAGTCTGTAGGCTGCAAATTTTGAAGACATCAATAAAGTTGTAGTTAAATCTCGCATAGAATTCGAATGTGTCCTGATTTGTTTTGGTGTGTGAACGTTGTGGCTGCAGTCGTATATCTACAGTTTCCATTCGGGGAATATTCACAAAAAATAGATACTAAGTATTGCCTGGGTACGAACATAGAATTAATAGGTACTTGCATTTTATCCACAGACGACCAGCAATTGGCAAATTGCCATTTACGTATTCTTGTAAGATGGATAAATTCTCTGAAGGTTCAATGGTACTTGTGTCCCGAATATTTACTTGTACCCTCATGTGACGAGTACACTCGTTTTCATAGTTGAAGTTTAGGATTGCATATTCTTTTGAAACAAGTGTGGAATCGTCGTTGATGAGTCGCTGCAAAAATTTTAACTCCAGATCAAGAATCAAATAGAATATATAGAAGTAAATTAAATATGATAAGTATAGAATGAAATGTTGACAATTGAATTTACTAACCACAATTGTTATATTTTGTGTCCATTATAGATTTTATAAAGTCTCTTGTATACATATTATGAGAGCCATCGTCCCAATGTGCGTTGCACAATGAAATTTGATTTTGTTCGAAATGAATGTAAGTAAAATAGTAATATGTAAGTTAATGAAATAGAATTACATTTGTTACCTGGATGGGTTTGTTGTTATCCAATTTCTAAGTGTTTTGTATCTGTCCATAGAATAGTCTTTCAAATGATAATTTGTCGATGGTATTGAAGACTATACCTTTTTTCCTTTACTTTTCCTTTCTGTTGCCTATTGTGTAACATTTTCAATTTGTTGAGACGTTGATGTGTGTTGTACAACAAGGCTCATATGGACAAAAGCATCTTACTGAAGGGAACCTATAAGAGCTTCCATATTTGATTCGAAATTAGATAATCTGTTCAGCATACTGCTATGTTGTCCGTCAACGTAAGATCGTAATGAACTAAAACTATTGTCTACATAATTCTGCATGCTAGAATGTATGTCTTGGTAGTGTTCTTCTTGCCATTGTTGTTGTTGTTAGAAGAATTGATTTTGGTTGTCAAGAAGAGTTGGGGAAGTTGAATTATCACCAAGATGCATTGTAGATTGTATGTCTTTATGTGGTAGTGTTGCCACTTTTGATGTTGTTCAAATAGTTCTTTCTGGTGTTGAAGAATTGTTTCATATTGGCATTCTTATCTATTTAATTGTTCAACAATGGTTGTTTTCAAGTCGCCGCACAAACCAGATACATATGATACGATGCTTGTTTTCAAGTCGCTACATATACCATATACATATGATACGATATGCTACCTATATGTATTCATCATTTGCTCCATTTCTTCTCTAGTCATATAGTTGGAGCTAATAGGAGTAGAATTTGAGGCAGCTGGAACTGAAGTATCATGAGCAGTTGGTATGTTATTAGTGTGTTTGATTCATTGTGGTACATTGTCCAATTCTCCATTGCCAATACTGTCGAGTATGTCTTGTGGCAATGAGAGAGTTATGTACCATATTGTTTATAATTCTTGTTCCGTCTTGTTCCGTAGGTTGTAATACAGCGAGTACTTGAATCTGTAATTGTAATAAAATATTGAAATGATTTATTGTGAAATTTTTTTTCAGAAAGGGAAAAAATGTTGAATTTATAATGTTATGTAATAAGTAATGTAATAGAATAACTAAAATACCTCTTGGGTAGACATGAATTGTCTAACTGTATTTTCTGTCAATATTTTATTTGCCGCCCACCTATGCATTCTTGGCATTTGGTATCTTTTATTTTTACGCCGACCAAATTTTCGTCCAATTTGTGGAAATACTTTGTATATCCAGTACTGACATAATTGGAAATATATATTAGATATATAAGATTTTTACAAATCAATTAAACTATATATAGATTAGTAAATAGATAGTAGAAGAAGAGTACTTGGAATGCAAGCGGATATCCATGTAATGAATATTTAGATTCGGTTTGCTTATTCTGTTGCATTCTTTGTACTCTTTCCAAATGTGATGCTGGTAATGAGTTTAGTAGAACAATATATGCTTTACGACCTCATGGATATGCAAGAAAGGCATGAGTGTTCTCAATCATACCTAAAGTTATGTGGTGGATATATCTTCCAGTAGGTTTTAAGATATATTCTACGAAAATTACCGGGCCGATTTTAAACTTATCTTCTGCATTTGCACATTGGTGGAATGCTTCAGAAAGCATTGTCATTTTAACTTTTTTCGTACCATTGAAGTACTAATTTCTGAGTCTATCATTGTTAAAGTCGAGGTTCATAAATACCTCGTGGTAAGGTAATCCTGTTATGAAACAAAATTCTTGCATACTGAAGCGGGCCAAATGGTTATCTAATTTTACCCAAACTTTATTGTTCTTGTCACAATTGACAAGTCGCAGTATAAATTCATGAACTACTTTACTACTAAATTGTTGTTCGTTTTCAGTTCTATTAATAATACTATATATAAATGCATGGAAGTTACTACACATCAAATTTGCTTATTGATCTACATTGATGAAGTCTACAAAATCCTGAAGATACTAATAATTTGGATATTGAGTTATGGTAGTAGAATACCATTGATTTAGAGAAATTATATATTCCAAAGACATCTGTATTAAAGATTCGAAAGATTAAAATACTATTTCTCAATTTACTAATGAACTTCATTGTGCTAAGTTACAGTAAGAAATTAATATTTTTCAATATTTTACCAAAGTGGAAAAATAGGATTCTTTCTCAATGAACAAACATTAAACTATTATAGCGAGCAATTCAACCTTCTCGACGCACATAAGTAAACAAATAATTCTCACGTATTTCACCAAATAGTCAAGAACCAAAATGAATTTATATATACTTCCACATCTAACAATAAATCCTAAATGAAGAGCGTGAATCATATTTTTGCTTAAATAATTCCCAAATTTCATAATATATTTGGCAAACGAACTTGTGGATTACTAATTATGAACTTATATAATTTTTGCATAGGTAATTGATAATCATGAAGCCAATATGATATGATTGTTTAGTATAAAAATTGCATAATGTAGCAAAGAAATAATATCCAATAATTTATAAGACTGTTGCAACGTAGGAAAAACTATAATACATTAAGAATTATGAAATGTGAAAAACAAAATAAACAAGTGTAGTACTGAAAGGAAATTTTAGACATCAACTTCAAAAAACATTTAAAGAAATTTCAGTTACATAATTCATAAATCCTTATATTTACCAAAAATAATAAAAGGAAATTTCCGAGTAACTATCACAGAAAAAACTACTTTATTTAAATCTACGAATGAAACTGTATAGACAAGAAAAAGAAATATGAAACATTTTCAAGAATTTCTCTGTCTTTCTTTCTGAAGAAGAAGGTGTATTGGAAGGTAAAGTTTCAGTTTGCTTTCGTTTGGAAAATAAGCAAAAATGAGAAAGAGAAGTGGTGTGTGCAAAGTGAAGTGGATATGTTGGTGTGAATGAATGAAAAGTAGGTGAATGGTGTAGGTAGGTGGAAATAAAAATGAATGGTGTGGGTAGGTGGAAAGTAAATGTTAGTATATACGGTATGTTGGTGCAAAATGGTAAGCGTGTATACGGTCAGCTCAAATACTGTAAGTGTAAATACGGTTTTATGGTGAAGATACGGTATCTTATGTACAAAATCGATAAGCGTAGATACGATGAGTGCAAATACGGTATGTACAGCAATTACAATAGTTTAGTGCAAAATTGGTAAGCGCGAATACGGTGAGCTCAAATACAGTAAGTATAAATATGATTTATGGTGCAAATATGGTATCTTAAGTGCAAAATCGGTAAGAACAAATATGGTGAGTGCAAATACAGTGACAGAAAATGAAAAAGCCGATATTTAACACTTAATTATATGACATTTATTAACAAAAATCTAAACTATTCAATGATATTCTTCAATTGAGTGAAAATGAAATTTTTTCTATTAAATGATTATATATCTTGCACATAACCTCGTACTTGAAGATTATTATCTTACATAATAGTGAGTGCAAATACGGTGAGGTCAAATGCAGTATTTACTACAATTATGGTAGTTTAGTATAAAATCGGCAAGCTCAAATAAAATTTTTATCATAGAAAGAAAAGAATTAAAAAGAATTTTAAATTAAAGAAATTATTTCAATATGTATTTTTGGGTTATTTTGATATTTTATTAAGGTGGAACCTTTGAAAACTATCGAAAATTAAAATTAAAATTGGAGATGTAGGTGGAAATTAAATGTTAGTATATATGGTAGGTTGGTGCAAAATGGTAAGAGTGTATACGGTCAGCTCAAATATGGTAAGTGTAAATACGGCTTTATGGTGAAAATAAGGTATCTTATGTGCAAAACGGGTAAGCGTAGATAATGTAAGTGGAAATATGGTATGTATAGCAATTACAATAGTGTAGTGCAAAATCGGTAAGCACGAATATGGTGAGCTCAAATACGGTAAGCGTAAATATGATTTATGGTATAAATACGGTATCTTAAGTGCAAAATCGATAAGAGCAAATACGGTGAGTGCAAATACAGTGATCGAAAATTTAAAAAAAAAATTTGGAGACACCATGTCTATGGATGTCACATCCGGAAACATGGCGCTATGTCTCCATCACATCCGAAGACATAAAGCCATGTCTCTATGACATACGTAGACACTATGTCTCCGTGTGTCATGGAGACACGGAGACACCATGTCTCCGTAGTGCACGGAGTTTTTTTTATTACGAAGATGGTAATTATTAATGATAATATATAAGAAGTTTTATTCTTTTTGCTTATATTTTATGTTAATCTAAAATGTCTCTTGGATAAAATTTTAAGTTTAAGAATCACGCATGCAATACAAGTTAATTATATAGTGGGAAACTTAGACCATTCAACGTCTGAAATGTACAAGAAGGATGTAAAATGAAACAGAAGATTATTTTTATTGATAATAAAAGAAGTCCTACATAGGCACGCAGTCAGTGTACAAGTACAGTCTATGTCACTGTAAACTCTTTGTATTTGTAACCAAAAGTAGTATTACATTACCTAAAACAACCAGTTGAATCAGAAACGTAACTAAAGATAATTAAGTTACTTAGGTTGTTGGTCTTTGTAATTTTAGAAGCGACGTGCATATAGTTGGACTGCCTTTTGTCAAAAAATACCTTGTGTCAAAAACTGCCTTCCGTTAACAACTATACTGTCTTTTGTTCAAAAAAAAACTTGCATTCTTTCACTTTGGGTTTTCCTCAGAGTCAAGCATATTGAGTTGTTCATCTTCTATGGTAGTTTTCGTTTTCTTCTTCGAACCAGTTTCAAGTTTTTCATCTGCAATTTGAAACAAAGATTTCTTGCGTTTGCCTTTTGTAGTTGGTCTATTTGAATTATCACATGTTGGAACTGTTGTAACTGAATTGATGATATCACTGGTTGTAGGAGAAGATTCGAGTTCCATGATTGTGTTTGAAGAATTTACATCATTCACTATTGTTGAACAAGTGAATACGATTTCATATCGATATTCCGGTGGATGTTGTCTCCTCGGTATCTTCATTCCCAATCTTTATCATATCGGTCATTTGTGATTTGAATCCTGCTATATGAAGTGTAGTTAAATTATATGTTGTCATGTAAGAAAATAACTGGTAACATGTTAGTGGTATTTGAGTGTCACCTTCTCAATATGATTCATTATGTCAGTAGCATTAGCTTCCAATAATGTTTCTACAATTTTGCCTATCGTACTTGCATCTAATCCTCCTGATTTGTCTTGAAGGTGTACAAAAATATTTGCTCTATACAGAGAGGTAAATAAAATTACATACTACATTTTGAAGGGAATAGTAATTTTAATAAACTGTTAAGTAGATGGTTAAAGGATGTTGATACCGTGGTATGGCTTTAGCACGTTCGAACTTGCAGAAACGACATTTATGAATTTCATCCAAGTCTCTATTGGATGTTTTGTTGCAATTACTGCAAGCCAAGTACCAGAATCTTTGATGCAGTGTAGTAATTTTCCATTGAGCTTTCACCCAATAAAATCTTTTTCTATACGTAAATGTATTTGTGAAGTTAGAGAGGTAGTAAAAACAAAAGTTGTAAGTCTTCATGCAAATTATGTAATTATATAATATTGAAAATATGTGTGAATGTATGTATTTAATTAAGCAGGTGTGAAATTACCCCCAGGTGAACTTGCAAATCAGCAACAGATGTGAATTTGGTCTCATCTGGAGATGAAATTTTTGGTGGTGTGATTGCAACAGATGGTTTATCTTCAATCAGTTTGTCAAGTGTTTCTTCGTTTGTCTTAATCCTGCAATAAATAAAGAAGCCAAAAAATTAAGTATAGAATGTAATTAGTAAGTTTTATAAAGATGAAAAAATTCAAGAAGTTTTTTAGTCGTAACCATTCTTTGTACTCTGCTATTGCCAAAAATTTTGGCATTAATGAAAAAAGTGTTGTTCACTTTAGTTGAAAGTGTGATGCCTAATAAAAAGCAAATTGTATGATTAGTTTTTCGTAATGTGTAAATACTATTATAAAGGAAATATTATATTTATGTTTTATTTACCGTTATATGAAGACACTTTCAGATTAGTTGACCAAATAATAGGTTTGCTTCCAAGGTTTTCACTTATTTTAATGCATTCGTTGTCAACGAAGGTGTCCCACATCGTTAGCATGACGGTTTGGAAATATTTATCTATAAGTATAACATCTTAAAGACATGCTTCTGTGTCGAAATGCATTTGGATAATCCTTTTTTGACGAACTTCTACATCAATACCTATAATACATGTATTAAACTATATAGAAGTTGTGTTATTATGTTTATAGTAAAGCTGAATATGGAGAAAAAAATTATGAAATATGAAATAGAATTATATTGGCTAATTTGAAGAAATAGTATACTTATGTCTGCATTAGTATCCATGTATCATTCCAATTGGTTAAATGGGGTCAACTCGTATTTTGAGAAGATGAAGTGAAGATTATCTTCAGGAAGTCCTTCTATTTTCATCTTGCCCGTTATGCTCCAAATTTTGTTTTGAAGTGACCCTTGAACTCGTATTTGTTGTCTTTCACTGTTGAGTTGGAAAACATGTATGTTATCCCAAGTTTGAGTTCATCCATGAGAGATGTAATATTTGTATCGTAGAGAATACCCGTCACTTTATTACCAGGTCGAAACATAGAAAAAAGATAACCCATCACTTTATTACCATGTCGAAACATACGAAGAAAATGACGATATATATATATACCTCTAAATCCATAAGGAGAATATTTTGGTATCGACTAATAGTATTTCGAGCAGTTTTCGATCGTTGTTTTCCTGCAACGATGACTTTAGTAGACCAATTCTTCTCAGATGTAGAAATTTGTGGGATGAGTTTATGAATTGTAGCCATTGTTGATATCTGTAAATGACAATAATTTTTTTTTTAAAAATATTACTTTTTTGTTCTTGAATACATATATAGTAGCGATGTGAAAATAATTTACCAGAATTTTGCAAGTGTTGATAGTATATGAATGGAAACTGTGATGTTCATGCTGAGGGTATTTATAGAGATGTAGTAGAGAGAAGTTATAAAATAATTGTTTTTAGTTTCAATCATACATGTGGTTGTATGGGTTTTGTACATGTATATCTATTTCTAGTAGTAAAATATCTTGATGGCAATAGTAAATATCTAATCTAGTCTAGTTGAAAAGATCTAAATGTATGTGAAGTGTAAAGGCAAAAAATATTTCTATTATGTTCTTGAATGTGTCTTCAATTTTCTACGCGTATTAGTTGGAAAATATCTATAATTTATATATGATGTAGAAAACATATTTTACTTTGTATCTTACAATTGTTGAAAAGTAAAATAAGGAGTACGTTTGGGACTTATCTTATAGTTTTGTTTCAAAAATAAGAAGTATATAAGTGTATAAAGTTCTAAATAGTAGTTATGTTCATTTTTTTTTTTTGTACACTAAGTATTACACAATATGAAATGTATAAGTATTACTTTACGTGTTGTATATTCATGGAGTTGTGTGTTCCCCCAAATTTGTAAGAATGATAGTTGAAATTAGTTAATATATAGAACACTATAAGTATAGCATATATAGGTTGGTATTTGAGAAATATAGAACAATATAAGTAAATCATAAATAGGTTGTTAGGTGAGAAATTATTTGACAACATTGTTAGAAAAACTTGGTATTATACAATTGGTTTAAACAATAATATAGCCACATAGAAACTACCAATTAATGTAAAGCATATGTTCAAATACGTATAGATGTAAAGTATTTTTAAAGCGTACAATGAGATTTAGTGATAGATATTTTAAAGTGATCTTAGATACATGTGTATCTAAATAATAATTGAATCCTATTAGTGAAAGTCTCGCCTACTATGATTCTGTAATAATATTCAGTACTTTTGATTTCAGTTCATCGTACAAATAGTCAAATGCAATAAGAGGATAATTAAGCTGCAAATGAAGATTTAGAATAATACAATAAAGTAACGTATTTACAATGTCTCCGTGACATCCGGAGACACCATGTGAACCCCATGCAAATTAGCAATAGATCTGAATTTGGTCTCATCTGGAGGTGAAATTTTTGGTGGTGTGATTGCAACAGATGGTTTATCTTCAATCAGTTTGTCAAGTGTTTCTTCATTTGCCTTAATCCTGCAATAAATAAAGAAGCCAAAAAATTAAGTATAGAATATAATTAGTAAATTTTATAAAGATGAAAAAATTCAAGAAGTTTTTGAGTTGTAACCATTCTCTGTAATTTGCTACTGCCAAATTTTTTGCATGAATGAAAAAAGTGTTGTTCACTTTAGTTGAAAGCATGACGCCTAATAAAAAGTAAAATGTATGATTAGTTTTTCATAATGTGTAAATACTATTATAAAGAAAATATTATATTTATGTTTCATTTACCATTATATGAAGACACTTTCAGATTAGTTGCCCAAATGATGTATGAAAGAAAGAATTGCCTTATACACAACATTTTTAGTACATGTGTCATGTGAATTGTATGTGATTGATGGTTTTTGTAAAACTTTTAAAGATGTACTTGTTTTCTCTCTGACAATGCTACGTAAAGCTGACCGTGGCAAAAAAGGTTCTGGAAATAAACCAACGAATTCAAGTGTTTGACCTTATACTTTATTTATTGTTATTGCAAAACACAGCCTAATTGAAAATTGAGTTCTCTTGAATGGAATTGAGTTTTTATCATTTTTAAGGGGTATAAAAGGAATCCTTGGTAAAAAAAAAAAAAAAAAAAAAAAAACAAACTTTCCTCGATATTCACCAGTTATAATTTCAACAAGAATTATGTTTTTTTTCTCAAATTTTCAACAAGTAAAACGCGTTCCATTACATAAACCTTCAGAGGGATTGATATTGCGCAATAACATTACATGACAATTTACCTTAATGTTTAATTCATGGAGTGGGATACCATTTGATGTTAATGTATTCAAAAAAATCTTCTTGCAAACTTTGTTCTGATATGTCAAGTGCTTCATCAAAACTATTGTATATGAAAAGGTCATCTAAAATTTGTTCAAGTAAAATTCTGTTAATGTAGTCAACACATTCATTTGTTGGTGTAAGAATAACTCGATTTATCATATCATGTAAGTTGTCAGCATAAGCTTCTATATTTGGAAAAACATGATGTATCAAAACTTTTAAAGATGTAATTTCATCTTCAAATGGCAAAATTATACTATTCGGAAGCATAATACATTTATAAGTGTGTTCTCCTTCTGTTCCGTCTCCAATTCTAATTAAGTAATCACAGAATATAGGGTCTAATTGTGCTCTTATATTTTGAATCAATGGTAAATATATGAATGAAGGACATAGCTCTGAAAAAACTAAGTTAGCTTTCATTATATCTTCTTCTTTTTTTCCTTTCTGTACTACTGGTAAAATCTTCGGAAATCTCCACAAAAAACAATTACCTTCCCACCAAAAGGCAAATTAGAATCAGTAATATCTCTAAGCATTCTATCTACAGCTTCAATAATACAATGATTTACCATAGACGCTTCATCCCAAATTATTAACCTAGACATTTTTAACAAAGATCCTAAAGTTGATTGTTTGCTAACTGAGCAATTTATTTCACCAATTGTTTCTAAAGGAATTTTAAATCATGAATGAGTTGTACGTCCTCTAGGCAATAGAGATGCAGCTACTCTAGAGGATGCAATTGCTAAAGCAATAAAATTTTTATTTCTTACATCAGTCACAAGTACTTTATATAAAAAAGTCTTACATGTTCCTACTAGACCATCAATGAAGAAAATACCATTCGATTTAAATTTTATTTTTTCCATAATTCTATCATATGCAAATCACTGTTCTCTATTTAATGTGTCTACACAAGGAAATCTTCCTTCAGTACCAGAGGACATTGTTTCTTCTGCAATCATTCTTGTCAACATGTATATTTTGATGCAAATAATCATCATTCATGTAAGATCGACATTTTTTCCATAATAAATTTGGATTATTAGGACTACAGGGCATTAAAAGTGTAGCAAATAGACGTCTTAACGAACAAGGCATTTCGTACGAAATAGCTTCAGATAAACATTTTTCACAATGATTATCACCCATTAGGAGACCATGTAGAAGTGTTGCTTCTAGATATGTAACAACGGTTACTCCATTTGAACATCATAAATTATCAAATGATGTTACACCTCTAATATGATTAAGAAGAATTAGATGGATTAACTGCCACGATTCGTCCTATAACAATATGTTGTTTTCTGGGTGTCCAAATTTTTCTACTTGCATTCCACACAAAATGAGTTGGGAAATCTCGATACACTAATGTTCGAGCAAATTCATTTGCTTCATTCATGCGAAAAAATTCAGTTAACATTATTCTTTTCGTATATCAATTTCCAATAATATTAGATAAATTATATTTATTATTATATGTTACGCATTGATGATGTTCAATGTGTAGTTGTAAAGTGTAAACAGTAGGATAAATTTCTAATAGATTAAAAGAAAAAATTATCCATATAGTTTCAGGTAGAGATATCCATCTAGCAGATTGGTAAGCAAAAAGTTCATCTATCTCCTTATTTGGGTTGTTTTTATCAACGAAAAAATTAATACGATCATATCCTTTAAATACATATTTATACAAATATTTTACTACTTTAATAGAAGAACATACTTCGACATTAATGTGGCAGTCAAATTTTGCTCTTAAATAAGGATTATATGGTATAGCCCATCGATTATCTAACATTTGACGTCTACCTTTAATAGAAATACTACTATTATGACGTTTATACAATAGGTACGAGTTATCACCAAATATAGTACTATTACAGTAATCTTTAGAATATTTATTTTTACAACAATTATTTGCTAACATACATACATTTTTTGGATTTAAGTTTCCAAAAGAACTGTGCATATTGAGTTTTATAATAACTGCATGAAGATGTGGATATGTATTTTTATCAGGAATTTCACATGAAACTATCCTATCAACTTGATCAAAAGAAGAAATTTTATGAGGAAGATTAAAAATTAAGTGTAAATGTGCATGGGGGAGCCCTCTTTCTTGAAATTCAATCATGTATATGTGGGCAACAATATGACCAAAAATATTTTCTTAGTATAAATAATTTTTTAACTCTTCAAATTTTACTCTAAATATACGTACGACTTCATCTGGTCGATTTTGAACTTGATCGTTGCGTTTCAATTCTTGTTTAATTTCTGG
>CAIGRQ010263388.1:0-24112 GCA_903798375.1 Fraxinus sp. D2006-0159 | reverse complement strand
GCTCTCACTCTCAAGTCGACGACGCTCACTGGTTCCTAATTCTGGCCAACTATTCCCCATCATCACCGCATTTCTCGTCGTCATGGTGATTCCCAAAGTATCACTTGCATAACAGGGCAACCTCAAATGATGTTGCTGGATATTCTGTAAGGCGTTAAAAAAAGAATGTCAGATAATCAAAGTGGGCAATAGGCATCACTTGATTGGTAGCGGATAACTTGCCTTTTGCTAGTGGAAATTGTCAGGCTGTGTTCTATTATTAGCCAGACAAGGGAATTGACTATGATATTAACCCTCTCTAAATCTTCTATGGCATCAGAGGTTAGATAATGCACTGCATAAGAAAATACATGTCAAACAGTCGACGTTAAGGGTTCAGTTATACTGATGTAGCAAAACCATTACTGACACAACTTTTCTTAGTGAATGCTAGTCTTATTCAAAAGCTTATATTTATTAGCACTTTGGTAAGAATGATGAACAGCTCAACTATATTATCCATTTCCTTTTTTTTTTAAATAGCTGTGTAATGATTTTGCTTCTGTGTGACGTGCTGAAATAACACTTCTTATTTCAGGTTTTGGTTGACTTGATTAGAGTGCCAGATTGGGCTTTCGAAGCTGCTGGCCAAGAAATGAGAGAGATGGCTGCCTACCAGCCAGGAATTTACTTGACAACAGCACAGGTAAAATGAAATTTTCTTTGAAGGACTATAGTTGGTGCTCAATTAATTTCATTCAATCTTAATCTTGGTAATTCCCTGATGCTTAGGACTCGTTAAAATATACAAAGTTACAAACTTTTGGTGATTCGGGCATTTGAACTGATTTTGCAAGAGGCGTTAATAGAAAATTGTCTGGAACCACAGTTTAATATCTGGTTAATTTTCCTTAGATAAAGTTGATATTTTGATTAAAATCCTTCTAGAACTTATGAAGCATTTCGCTCTTTTTCTCATTGCTGCCTAAAATCATATTCTCTTCTTCCACATGCATTAATTCTATATCATCTCATTTCAGAATCAGTGGCGAATCCAGGAAATTAAATCAACTGATAGCTACAATAATAATTTTTTTTACTAATATTTAATTAAATAATGTTAAAAAAAATTTCAATTAATATATAAATGTACTAAAACGTGAAAAATCATTTACATTTGAAAATATCAATACAATATAAAATAATAAAAAAATATATATATATTTTTCAATCATACTTGTACGATCAAGTTTNAAAAAAATTTCAATTAATATATAAATGTACTAAAACGTGAAAAATCATTTACATTTGAAAATATCAATACAATATAAAATAATAAAAAAATATATATATATTTTTCAATCATACTTGTACGATCAAGTTTTAAGTTTTTTACGAATTCAAACGAAACAGTTTATACGTAAAGCATGATTAAATGGTAGCTCCAAATTTGGGCGAAGGTTATGCAAAATTTTGAAAACGATGATTTTTAAAACTAAAACTATTTTTGACGTCAAAAGAAAAAAAATATTTTTCCAACTTTTAAAAGAGTAAAAAACGACACTTAGATTGTTCAAATATGAATTTTATAAAATAAATTAATAAAACCTAACAATAAAATTATATATATCATAGAGTAATAATTTGAGTCAATAATTTTTTTAAAAAAAATTATTTTGAAAACGAAAACTAATAATATATAATTGTTTAGTTATTATTTATTGTATTAAAAATTAAACAAAAAGTAGAAAAGCAAAGAATTGAACCACATACCTCTATTGCACAAAATGGTCCTTCTACCATATGAGTTACACTTCTTTTGTTGAACATTGGTACAATTATTAATTAATATTTAGTTATTGCTTACCGTGTTTAAAAATTAAAAAGAGAATTTTGTCGAAGGGAATCGAACCCAAGTATCTCACGTGGAATTATATCTTCTATTCCAAATGATCTACGTGCCATTTCTTTAATGGTTGTACAATAACACACACACACACACACACACATATATATATATATATATTTTATTATTATTATTTTTTTCATAAATCTTAATTAATTTTTTTCCCGGCGGATCCAGCCCGAGCGGCCGCTAGGGAATCGAACCCAAGTATCTCACGTGGAATTATATCTTCTATTCCAAATGATCTACGTGCCATTTCTTTAATGGTTGTACAATAACACACACACACACACACACACATATATATATATATATATTTTATTATTATTATTTTTTTCATAAATCTTAATTAATTTTTTTCCCGGCGGATCCAGCACGAGCGGCAGCGCTGGCTCGTCAGGTGTTGGATCCGCCCCTGTTCAAAATTCTTGTGCTTGATTTACACTTATTACCTGCTCCCATTTGAATTGGCTGGACCTGTTTTTCCATACAGAGAGAAGCGGTGGAGGCTCTAATTCAAGAACTTCCAAAGTTCACGCTTAAGACTGTTCCTGTTGATTGCAGTGAGTGTCCAATCTGTTTGGAAGAGTTTCGTGTGGGAAATGAGGTAAATATCTTCATTGATCAGTTTATAATAAGTCAAAGGTTGAAGTCCAAACTGTTTAACACACCTTTCCATTCTAAGCAATTGAGATTATCTGGTAAAAATCTCCACACACCAACTTAAATTAGCAATTGTAATTTGGCCATGCCAGGAATAAGAAGCTCTTAAAATGCTAGATGAACAAGCGCATACCTCAGCCATCTTGATGCCTAGTCTCGAGGCACAAGCCTTGACAAATGGCACTCGAGGTGTAGAATGCGAGCGGCGCCTCAAGGTATAAGCCTCGTACAACTTTTTAAAACACTTGTAACCATACGCGATTGTCAACCCCATAAAAGTATACTATTGGGCTTTGCATTATTTTGCTTCCCGAAGAGTGAACAAATTTCTGGAAGATGGCTTTGTTGGGAGAGTTCGAATTGGGGGTCCTACCTCCAATATACTAGACCACATACTACGGAAAGGCCTTATTGTTCCACTCCTTAAATTCTGCGTTTCATTTCCCCCCTCTTTGCTTTGTTAGCCTCCCTTTTAATCTCACAAACAGAAATGCAAAGTCCAAAAACATATACATGCACTCTAGATGGAAGGAGAAAGATGCTTGTCAAAAAGCGTTTAAAGTTTGAGGTATCATAGAATTAGACCTTCTATCAACGCTATGTTTAATTGTTTACAAGTCACGTTGAGTCTGCCATTCGGTTGAACGATGTAGAACAACTCAGAGAGCTAAGAGTGGAAGGTAGATTAGTTTATTTAGACAGTTAATGTATCACGGTCCCCATTCCCCTTCAAGATAGATAATTAAATGATTCGTGGAATCTAAAAGATAAGAAACATCAATAATAATGTACAGAAGTGGGTGGAGTGAGCTCCATCTTTATATTTCAGACCCAATGAAATATTTTTTCTGCTTTTTATTACTTATTATCCCTGGGTGGGTGAGAGGGGGAGGAGGGAAAGAAATCTAGAAACCATTTTTGACTTGAATTTAAGGCACTGGTACTTAACAATAGACATCACTTGACTTGATGCAGGTTCGTGGTCTTCCATGTGCTCATAATTTCCATGTTGAGTGCATTGATGAGTGGCTTCGGCTGAATGTAAAATGCCCTAGATGCCGTTGTTCTGTCTTTCCAAACCTCGACTTAAGTGCCTTATCCAATATCCATGCCGATCCAGAGCGGCAATCGTCCAATGTACTGACTACAACTCAATATGTGAGAACCCAACCTCCTAGCCAGAGCTATCTATTGAGACTACAGGGATTGCTTCGTCCAGTTCATGCAGAGAATACCGGGTCTGTCAGTGAAGCAAACAGTGTGGAAACAACTGAAAACAGAGGCCTACCAATTGCAACTCCTGGTCGAGCTACTACAGAGCCTGTACAGGTAGTGGTTGAGCAGTCAATAACCCCTCGATCTTGACATAATTTTTGTGATCTCTTGGAAGATTCTAATCTCTAACCTCTCTTACACTTCGTCTTTGTAGTCTCTCTTTAAACCAATTGCAATGAATAGAATACATTGCCCATACTTTTGGGTTATCTTTCAGGAAAATTGCACCTTTGACACCAACCTATTATCCGACTAGCAATTTGATCCCTAACCTTTCAAAAGGAGCATGTTGGTCCTCAACCTTCATGCTAATTGTACAAATTTTCTTTATTTTATCATGTGGTGCTCAGGAAATTATGCCTCCCTCACCTCACTTCGAAGTTCTGGCACTTGCAAGTTGATAAACAAAACTTATGTTCATAAAGTTGGAAACATGAGAGTTATGCAATGAATTAACACAGATTTTGACGGTGTGAGTTGGTGAAGGTTGATTGGTAACTCGCTACTTTAATAGATTGTAAACAGCAGGTGCGCTGCTCCCCGTTCTTTTTGTTAGAATTTTTACTCTCATATTTTGATAAACCCAGTGCCACGTAGAGACTGTACCGTTTATGTTTTTATGCAACTATTTATTATTATTTTTTCTTAATCTGTTCCTTTATTTTGTAATAATTTTCGAGGATTCGAAGTTTTGGGGTATTGAAATTCCTTGATTTTTCACTCTTATTTTTATTTTTTAGTCAATGGATTTAAGCTGAAAACTTAGCTTGTGTTCAGTATGTACGTTAAGAAAAATTTTGTGAATTACAAACCCATGACAAGTTAGGGCATGTGGATTACTTACCGATGAAAGAAGGAAAAGGTTGGTTTTTATTTTTGTTGTGGTCGGGCATTTCTCTCTTTATCATATTCATTGAAGCGAACATTAAATTGTTGACTTTGAGTTCAACTTTTTAACATTTTTTCACAAGCGTCGTAACCAAAAAATGGCTTCTGTAGAAACATTTTTTCTTCATGGGAAAGTTCCTCTTTATGAAGCAAAAAAGCAAGGATACTTTCATTTAGAAAGGCTACTTGATCAACTCGTCTCTCTATTCAACCGGATCGAGTTGAAACTTGAAATGAAAACAATTCTTTTTTTCTCTTTCTTCTCAATCTTTCCCATATTGATGCCCATAAACTAGTAAATCGTACTATAAATATATTGACATCAAAATTTTGTTAGATATCTTGATCAACAGAAGTTCCCTGTTCCTGTTAGGAAGTCCGGCCGCACTGATTTGGGTGGTTGATCTATTCTGACTAGTGACTTCAACCATCAAGTTAGAAAGTATTAAAACAAAGTTAAGAAAGAGTAATTATTTTATCTTATCAAAGTGTAAATGATCATGAGATATGTAGCAGGTGATGTATCACATCAGCATTCTCCTCGTCGTCGTCCAAAATCATAAGCTGTTGGATTGTTGCATGTGGAAGTATGAGGCAGAAAACAAAGAATCAAATAGTTATTTCCACATCCTCCTATCTATCTAATCTAAAAATCGACAAATTCAACAATTTAGAATATCAGATATTTGAAAAGCTCACACTGTACACTTGGCCATCACTTTCTCTTCTTCTTTATACCAAGATTCTCAATAAACGAGCATAGGAATTTCTATGGAAAACCCAGAACCCATTACTCACAAGAAAACTCTGAGAAGAAGCAGTAACAGTCACATATCAATGTCGGATACCGAGTCGCAAGGAAGTCAAGTTGACTCGTTTCAACCCCCCCTCCGATCAAACTCTCTTCACCACTCCAAGGGTCCAGTTTTCTACCCAGAAAATGATGTTAACTACAAAAGTGGTAATGGTGGTAAAATATCATTGTCTGATTGTAAAGCCCTTGTTCCTGTTGATAATTACTACTCCCCTTTACCATCTCCGGGACAATCCATTTTTCCGTCGAGTTCTCAGGCCAATGGAGGAAAAGGCAGGCTGCCCGAGCCACAATTGGAAAAGCCCACATCCGAAAATGTTGATTTAAGGGCAAGTCCTCCGGCCACTGAAGGTAAGGTCTGGAGAACCTTTTCTCCCTTCACGACTGTGAATCGTGAGTTTTCAGGGAAGGGCGGACGGGGGCCAACGTCAGTCGTGGCATTCAACCGGTCTGGAAGGGAGGAGCCGGTGGGTGGCGGTGGAGTGGATGAGGTGGGAGGAGAGAGGCCGTCGCGGGCAGCAGTTGCATCAATATTGAGGAGATCGAAAAGAAAGGTGACGGTGACGAAGGCAGCTTTGGGGTTCAGAGTATGTGAAGTGATAGTGTGTTTGATTTCATTTTCTGTTATGGCTGCTGATAGAACTCGAGGATGGAGTGGTGATTCCTTTGATCGATACAAAGAGTACAGGTTAGCATTCTTTCTTCTGCTTCTGCATATTATACTTTAAATTGCTTATATGTGTGATCCAGTACAAAAATGCGCATTTCAAATTTTGTTTACAAAATTGATGCTTGGATTCCTCGAACCTTACCTGCAAAAAGGCAGAAGAGAAGTTTGAAGTTTCTGATTCTTCTCTCGTGTTAGAGAGCATGTTTCGATGTTGCTTAAAATTTACTTGCTTCCAAAAAAGTTAAATTTATTAGTAAGAAGAGTAATTTGAAAATCAAGTTAGATAAAATAATTATCTTGATCCATCATGTTCTAATTAAGCTGAGAGGTGTAGGAGAGGATAACTTTAAATCGAGGCTAGTTTTGCTTTCGTAAATTATGCAAGTGAGGTCAGAGGCATTTTAAAGGCAAAATGGGGATGAAAATTTTGTGGGCGGTGTTGGAGTATTGGGGTGATTTAATCGAGATCCATGATCTTTGGGAATAATTCTTGCTGTGCTATCAAACCAGGTGTGATTGAAGTATCGTCGTTAGGCTCAGGGCTCGGCTTTTACATTGACATTGGGATTGGTGTGTATTCTGTATCATCAAAGTGTATATCATGCAGTTGAAATTTCTTAGATTAATTTGTTTACTGTTATATGGATTTAAGGAGAGAATACAGATATAGGAAAGAATTCATAGATGAAATTTTATATTATACATAATCAAGTTGCTGACCTCTAATTGAATTGTGATCATTTGTTGCTTTAAGTAGATTTGCCCAACCATGTTATGGTTTAATTATGTCTTATCTTTGCACAGGTATTGTGTAGCCGTGAATGTCGTTGGATTTGGATATTCGGGATTTCAAGTGTATGATCTTACCTACCATTTGGTCTCAGGGAAACATGTCTTCTCTCACTATCTACGTTACCATTTTAATTTCTCAATGGATCAGGTAACCAGTTTTCTTCTGTATTCTTCAGCTGATGCAAACTTCTCTTGTATTGTACTAAAAAAATACACGCGTGTAGTATATTAGATTTTGGTAGTGTTTGGTGACCTCTGAACAGGTTGTAGTGTCACTCTAAAATGCAGCTGCTAGAGATTGAATTATATCATCATTTTTATTTACAATTGATCACTTTTATTAGAACTAGTTATTGAACCGTCTGATCAAGCTTAAAGTCTTAGAGAGTTGACATATATTCTTGTTTAACTTCAGTTTTTGACACACACCCTCACATGCATGTCAAATTCGTGTTTTTCATTGAAAGCCTTACACATTCACAAATTTCAAAAACTAGGTCACGGTAAGAGAAGGGCATGTGTATTTATTTAAATTTTGTATTTCAAAGCGCCCCTTGTATGCAAACTGAATTCATTTTTTGTCAAAGACGTGAGTTTTACAAGCACAATTTTCATGAAGGAGCAGCGGCAACACCTATAGTTCGACAAAGGTACATAGTAATGCTCCAAACTAGAATAGACAGTATAAAAAACTAGATTTTTTTCTCTCTGGATACTATCCAGTCAATCCGCTCTACGACGCAATCCACTATAGTTTTTACATTATAGTCTGGTTCTTTGGATACTTGTACTATAGTTTAATTCCTCGGATACTTGATCAAAGAAACATTGCACTTCTTGTCTGGCAGATTCTGGCATATCTTATAATGTCGGCATCATCTTCAGCAGCAACAAGGGTGGACGGATGGACATCTACTTGGGGGAAAGATGAGTTCATGATAAGGGCAAGTGCATCCATTGCAATGTCTTTTCTTGCATTCATTACCTTTGCCTTGAGCTCTATTATATCTGGCTACGACCTCTTCAACCGAGAAGCAGTTTAATCTCTTCACCTTCGGTCAATATTTTTTTTTATTTTTTTGGTTTTTTAACAATTCGTTGAATATTCTGCGCTGAAATGACTGCAGATAATTTCTAGAGTTGTACAGACAGTGTTAGATTAACATCGTTGTCTTTTTGTGGTTAGGATTGTTGTGCAGTTTTAACATCGGTATTATTTGGATAAATAAATCAAGTTCCTCTGCATTTAGCAAAAATATAATTATATATACGTGTATAAATTTGTTTAGACCGTCTAGACCCAGACCACCAAGCTTGTAAAAAGCATGGCCCAGCTCACAGAATGACTCGTGCTGTGCCCAGTCTGACTGCAGGGTATGTCCGTCCAGGCCGTGCGGAGTGATTGAGTAGGTCATCTATCAAAGATAAATGTAGTGGGAGGAGGAAAACAAAACAGACTACTGTCATATTATTAAATAAATAAAAATATGTTCAGTATTGGACAATGCGATGATAGCCACTGCCAACAAACTGTTGTTCATCACCGCCAGAGATCAATAGCGTCCCTCGTAGGAAAATTTCAATTCAGAGGCATAGAGTCCCTGACAATTCTTTTATCCTCTGAAAAAATAACCCATTAGACCACACATTCTTGTAATGAAATATTGTATGCAGTGAATAAAAAAAAATGTTGTTTACCAAGATCGGAAGGAATGAAACAAATTAAAACAATTGAATGGAGTAGGAAAGCTATGGAATTTTAATTCCTCCAATATCGTTAACAATTGACCATTGACAATTGGATTCGATTCTTGACTATTATTTTCACAAGCATAATAGTACCAAGAGAGGACCGTGTTTCAAGCTGTTCAAGAATAGTGTGTCGAGTACTGAACTATCAAAACATCAGTTCAATGTTTTTATCTGACCCCAGTATATGAAATGCCATCATATTAGAAGAAAGAATGCAAAAATGTTCACACTATTACTTCACAACAGAAACAGCATGGTATCTGCCAATGGCTAAAGGATTTAAAGCCAAACAGTATTATCAAAAGCTGATGCCCTGAACCAGCAATTGACTTGAACTAACAAAAAGTACAGCCAATAACCCAATTTATGAGGCGCCTTCAAAACTTATTTTACTTATCGACTGAAGTCTTTCTCTTCCGATCAGGTGTGGAGGAATCCTGTGCTTGGGACTGACCAAAGACTGACCTGTGTTTCAAGACAGACAGAAGTAAACTTTAAATGATCGTGTAAAATATAAGCTTTTAGTGCATCTCTTCTTCATGGGATTCCCGTGTCTTTCTTTGATTGTTCTCTTCGCGCTTACTCTCTTTTATTAACACAATGCAGGTAAAAGCAGGATAGACGAACAGGAATGTTCCCAGTCTGCTATAAAATTCTAACGATGCACGACTTCATTACAAAAATATCAAAAAAAAAAGCATCAAAATCCAAATGAGGTACATTGTACTCATAACTAAGATTCAATTTGAGAAATTCCATATCAGTGACAAGTATTTGAGATTAAAAAACATAAAACATAAAAACCACTCCAGATATGCTTGATGATTTTATCTAAATTCTAAAATCAGTTTGAGTGGAGTAATCAAGAAAAATGTATTCTATTTGACGAAAAAGAGAGCATAAAACACATTTTCGAATTCTTTTCATTGCCATACTTGCAGTCTTCTAGTAAATTGGAGATACCACTCTATTTTTCTTTTTGCTGCTACGATAAGATTCATTTTTAATTTTTTTTATTCATTCTGTATAAAAAAAAATAGAAATAGAGAAACAAAGAAATATGTCTCAACATGACCCACTAGTGCCTCTGATGAGTCATCAGAATTGGAGGTATGCACTGCTTTGACCCTTGTGAAAAGCAACTAATTTTCATGTAATTAAGTCTAAACCATATTTCATACTATTTTTTCGTTATTTTAGAGGCGACTCTCCAACATATCAGATAGATATCGGTCAAGCTTTTTCTTGCGTTGCTTGTGTATCTCTTTTTTGCCAGCTGTCTGAAACCAGTATATTTTATGAGGTAAAGACAGTATTTTAAACCCTGGCATAAAGATTATGATACTGAAACCAATATGTAATGCAACACAACGTGAAATGGAAGTAGTAAGAGAAATGGAGCTCACCCACAGGTTGAACATTTCTTGTGATGCTTGCAGAATATTGACAAACAAACAGAGCATATGTAGCCCATGTCAATTGTGTTTTTGTGGCAAAAGCACCTGCAGATTTTACAGTATCAAAAATCAACAATTTAAAGCACCTAGTATCTTTTTTTCTTCTCTCTTCACTCGATAATCCACTCCAATTCATGCTTGCAGTTTAAAAAAGTGTGTAGCTGTCCTTATGCAAGTTAACAAACACAATTTTGTGAACGAGCTTGGAATGCACCACCTGTACCATTATAGGATATACATATAAATCAAAATAAATGCCAGATTTAATAATTCACTGGTCACTTAAGACTTGAGAGATTTTTAACTACAAATGCCAGATTTAATAATTCACTCGTCACTTAAGACTTGAGAGGTTTTTAACTACAATTATTGCTTCAAACCTACTTAAACAACAAGACATTAATTGTACGCTATAGGCCACTGAGAAGCTTATTTGATAAAATTGGAGAGAATCCTGTTCTGATTGGTGTATACAAGAGAAAAAAATATGTAAAAATAAATAAAAAGATAGTAGCACAGGTGTAGTGGGAAAAAATTATTGAGTTTTAGTAAACAGTGATAATATATAAAGAAGAAAATTACACATAGATAAGAATATTTTCGGGGAAGACAATA
Source organism: Fraxinus sp. D2006-0159 (assembly GCA_903798375.1). NCBI lineage: Eukaryota > Viridiplantae > Streptophyta > Magnoliopsida > Lamiales > Oleaceae > Fraxinus > Fraxinus sp. D2006-0159. The sequence continues at coordinate 13,301 of CAIGRQ010263388.1, read as the reverse complement.
ATAATAATGCACAGGTTCCTGAAGCAACTTACGACGCACGAAAGTCCACCCCCACAGGCTTAGGGAGTTGTAAAAAGCTGCGAGAATGCAAATCTGTTGCAAAAACTGTCTGCATGTGACAATAATCATAAATTAATGCCCGATAGTGTTGCAGAGGAAGGGGAGCAGTTGCAACATGCAAATTTTGAATGTCGGACAAATTTTGATTGACACAAAAACAAGATTCTTCCTACATTATATCGACGGCACATAAACCAATGATAAGAAGGCAACTAATTCAATAAAATAGGAAACTTGTTATGAAAGCAGGATTACTACTAACTCCATGCAAATCTCTGGAATGCTAGTCGAATCAAAGTGAAGAATGATCACTATCATAAGGACCAGAAGGTAAATTCTAACTTTTGAAAAACGCATTAAGTCCACAATATATACTGTCTGCAAAATTCATATTGAAATAAAAAAATTATTAGTACTAATGAAACGCAATGTAATTCCAAATAAAATAAAGAAGTGACTGGTACAGCAACCATAGTGTCCACGAAAACCATGTTCAAACAAAGTGAGATTTCCCAAAGAAGAAAACAACCTCGTATGGATGGAGGAAGGATTCCTTGAAAAGAAGAAAGAAAAGAAGGGACATCACTCTGCTTCCTCCCACCAACTTAGGGGTCCGTCGGGCTCGGATCATCCCACTTGGCGAGCTAGCTCGTGCTCGTAATTGGGGCGAGCAAACATGAGCTAGCTCACTTCAAAAAAGCGTCAACTCGGCTCGGCCCACCAGCTCGCCCATTGGTGGGGCGAGTTGAGCCAACTCACGAGCCACTCGTGCTCACCAACAATTTTTTATTTTTTCTTTCGAAAGTTCAATTTTTATTTTTTTTTAGTTTCTCAGCTCCCTGACAAGCCAATGCGAACCACTGAGCCAGCCCCCCACACACAGTGTATGTTCATGTTTTTCTCATGCACGCACGCATATATTTAGAAATTCTAAGTTCTTGACAAAAAAAAAACATATAAACATGTGGACTAATTACATTTATAGGTCAAACATCTTCTTACAGATTAAATTATTTCAACTTCAGAATATTTTTTATAATATTCATTTTCCTAATAATGATTACACCTTTATGAATTCTATAATTTCGATCACGACCTTTTATTTTACAAAAATAAAAGAACTAAATTGCCAAAAAAAATCTAACCGGACACTTATCTGGTAGCCATTTACCATTCACATCACCTTTGAATGCTAAAGATTTTATATTTGGGTGCAACAAGAACGATCTTATGATGGGGGAGGTATATATTACTTTAGCCTACTGATTAAAATCTAGATTTTAATTTTAACTGGGTTCCACAACTTTTCAACCATCTATTTTATCAAATTTTATCAAAATCTAATTTAAATCTCAATCAAACAGGGGCTTAATGGTGCCATCATGAGAGGTACCTACCGACAGATATTGAAAAAGCCCATCCAAAAGTTGAGGCTTCAGATATACACCACCAGTTATATAAGAAGCCTGCATAAAATATGCATCCTTAGAAATCACCAGACCAATGTAAAACTTGTTATCAGAAACAAAAGAAATTAGTGATATGATCTGCAGAATGCTAACAAAATGCTACCTGCTGCAGGAAAGCAGAATGTTGAGCTCCCAGTATACATGAATCCACAGGTACCTGCAAGAACCATTTGCATTTAATACAAACAGTTTACGAAGAATCATTTAAGTAAATATACAACAAGATCAATGAATATTTTCCATAGCTTACAAAACATCGTCATTGGAAGATATTGATAAAATTAGTTATATTACAGACCTCTTGTAGGTACTGCAGTTAAGCTGATGTTTTTCAGTAGAACACTTCACTTCACAAAATATATCAGTTTTAGAGGCACCTAAAATATTGGTTCCACCATTCTCTATCATACTTTATTAGTGCATACATTTTTAAGTCTACAACCATTGCCTGTTTCAGTTTGTTCAATGTGTATATTTAGCCCCCGTTTGACACCCATTAATTTCTCTTTCTCTTTCTCTTTCTCATTCTCATTTTTCATTTCGACCACACATTCTCCTAATAAAATAATATTACACACAAATCAAAAACTTTTCATTACTTTTCCACCACACATTCTTACATCAATCACTATTCTAAAAATTCTTTTCAACCCAAAATGCGTTTCAAACAGGGGGTTAGTATGTTTAAGCTGTTTGCAGGGGAGCAAGAAATTAAAGGTTGCACTCCAGCTCATTACAGAAAGGATAGTCCTGGAGGGTGATTCAACTACCATTACAGGTATTCTAGGGAGGGAGAAAAACGATGATTCAGAGCTGCAAGTGGAGCTGAAAGAGTGAAAATGTCCAGAAACAATGGAAGGCTAGAGGAGTAAACAGTCAAGCTGATGAGGCTCAATGGAAATAATGAGTTTGCATAACGTGTGAAGTTTGTTACTGACCAAAAAGTGTAGAGATGATCCTTTTTATTTCTCCAACAACTCCTCTCATCCTAAGGTGAGGGCATGTCGAAATTACAATAGATGCAAAACCAGATAGGGATCAAGTGAACAGCTTGACCTATTCTATTATCAGACTTATATTACATAATTGAATTATTTCACTGTTCCACTCAAATTAAATGTTCTTTACATTGGTTTCTTCGTCGTTTGATATATTTCATTAGTCAGTTGTAGTGATGAATTTGAGCAGAGAGAAAAAAGAATATCATGTTAACACCAGGATCTTTTATTGAGGTGTAACAATGTAAGTATAGGGTCCCACTTGTATTTTTCGATATTTCTTATATTATTTTTGATATATCTCATAACCTGAGAAAACCAATTGGTCTTTATGGAGTCTATGTCAAAGTGGCAATCCAGTAGCACATTCACATTGATAACGTAATAATGCATTAAAATTATCACAAAATAAGAATCATTTTAACACATTTAGTACCAGAAATAATTAATTTTAAAGTACACAATTTACCATCGAGCGTTGAGCAGAGAAAATAGCATTCATAATTGCCACATATCTGCAAAGAAAACCTTTAGCCAAAAGCAGATGGATTAAATCATAGCTGTTCCAAAATATCTTAAATAACATACTGTCCAGGTCCATCTGGAGATCCATGCAAGCATAGAATCTGTAATTATTGGACAGTACTTCATCAGAGATATACTATCCAACATAACAGAGTGAATTACAGCAAACAAACATTAATAGTATATCCTTTATGGAAAACAATACTTCTAATTGTTTACAGGACGAGGACTGTGCATGTAAGAAGACAATATTTGCAACAAGTTGCAAAGTATAACTTTAATTCTCTTTGTTTCTCGCAATTAATCTGAAGTGCCTAAATAACTTAAATTCCAAATTTTATTCTGAACAAAAAAAAAATGTGTGTGTGTGAATAATTGAACTTACCCGAGGCCGTGGATGAAGTGGCCCCGACCGAAACACCTTCTGTATATCTGATTCATTCATTCAAGTCATATCAAACAATGTTTCTGAGCAATCCACATATACCCAAGTAAACATTATACTACAGAAATAATAAAGATGAAGGTATATTATCTTATTAGAAATAAAAGGATACAGCAGAGAGCCATGGAAAGGGAGCCTGAAAGAAGAGAAAATCCAGGGCCATCAACTGAGTCTTTGCGACACAGTGACTCATCTTTCTCCACAAACTCCTCCAATTTCTGCAGCAGACTCTCTGCTCTTTGGTTCTGATTCTGTGAGGCTGAGGAATCAAAAATGTAGTCGCACGAATTGTACCCCGTCGCAATCAATACAACTTGGTTTAGCTGATTTAGTAAAAGTAAAGAGTTCAAAAATGCCAGTACCTGTGGAGTAGAAATAAATATTAATTTTTAGTTATGGAAACGAACATAATATGCAGGAATTAGAGGGTAGGAGCCAAAAGGGGGAATTACGTTGGAGAGGAATTTGGAGAAGGAGAGAGTGGAACTGATGGAGTTCCAGAAAAATGGGTTGGTGTCGATTAGCACCATCGATAGGCTAACATCATCTGAAAAATAACAAAGAAGTTAGTTGACACTTCTGTGATGAAGATACATATATACATAATTACGCGTGCGTACAGAGAGAAGAAGGGACCTGTGTAAAGCTTAGATGCGGCTGGAGTCATCTTTTTCGTTCTCTATAATGTTAATAGGATTCTGGGACTCTACACTGGCTTTAAACACAGAAATTAATTAATACCCAGTCCAATATTGTAAAAAACAATTCTTAAGTGATAAGTCCACTAAACTCCAGTACACTGTAGGAAATACTTCTTAATATTATTTTGTAGCATACTTTCAACTAGAATTACACATTAATACAACCAAAATAACTTATAGCTAACTTGAAATAATATTGTCTAAAAATCTTTTGATTTTCAAAATAATTGATGTCATAACAATCAACATACATTTGTAGTAAATAATAGTGTTTTAATTAATTATTCACAAAAAAGAAAATAGCTCTATTTCTAAATTTCACATCAATAATTACTATTTTGAATAATGTTTTTATTTATTACTTAATCACCAAAACAGGTCTACTACAAATTTTCCATCAAGAATTATTAAGAACGTAAACTAGAGAAGAACAAGAAAAAGAGAAAATGAACAATACCGGAAGAATTAAAAAGGAGATGGTTTACCTGGTGGAAAGATAGAAAATTGAAGTAATGACGCTTAACCCAAAGGGACCACCGGTCAAGGAGAAGGATAAACTGAGTTTTCTGAAGGCAAGGACTGAGCCACTGAGGGGAGGCTGCGGCTGCGGCTGTGGTGGTGTTTCTTCACTCTGCGGTGGTGCAGCCACAGATCTTTATGATTTATTTGTTTTTAACTCTTAATTCAGGATATGAAGATGTTTTATCCTATAAGAGATTTTTGCCAATGTTAAGCATTGTGACAGTTTGGCCGAGTGGTCTAAGGCGCCAGATTTAGGCTCTGGTCCGAAAGGGCGTGGGTTCAAATCCCACAGCTGTCATTTTTTTTTTTTTTTAAAATACTTCGAGTAAAATTTGAGAATAATTGCAGCGAAAATCACAAACCTTGAAATATTAGTAGACTTTTCCCACACTTTTGATTTATTGCAGCATCACCCCCTAACATTTTCAAATGTTACATGTGAAGCTTTTTTGAATGGTTTTCATCCACAATTTCGTCGATTGACCAAAAATTTAATTTTGACAACATTTTTGATATTTTAAAAAAGGGCAAAAGATTAATTTTCTATTCATCACATTAAATAATTAAATTTGAAAATAAGAAATAAGATAAAACAAAACAATTATCTTCGTCCTCTTATTCCCTAGAATCAACTACCCCACCTCTGCCACCGACCACCGTTACCTCTACCAACCACTTGATATCAGCCTCCATCATCCACCCCATTATAATTTGCATCCAACCCCAAATCTCAAATTAAAATCAAAATACAGGCCATGTAAACCAAAATTTGGTAAACAAAAACCCAATGAGCAGTAAAGAAGCTTTGCAGTGGCCACTACAGTCTATTCAAGTACAAAAAATGCAACGTAAATTCATGTCTTGAACATCTAGGACATACTCTCGACCCCTTCGATTTGGTTTGTAAATTCAACAGATTTTTGTCTTACCTCTTGTGAAGAATCCATTTTCGGTTTTGGATTTAACGACATCTTTCATTTATGTGTCATGTTCCATTTTCCTTGATCTGGTTTGTAAATTCAACGAAATTTTACCTTACCTCTTTATCGATTTAGCGGCATCTTCCATTTTCCTTAATAGTATTTGTTGATTTACCTTTCACTTTGTACCATCGCCCTAAACTTGTCCACTAAGTTTTCGGACCTTTCGGTAGTTCCTTTAATTGAGAGCTGCTTTCCTGTACAAGATATCAACCCCATGTGTTTTGGTTCTAATTTGGAATTTGGTGGTAAAGTTTGTTTTGGTGGCGATTGTGATGGAGGTGGTGGAGGTGGAGGTGGCAGTGACGGTAGCAGTGTGGCTAATTTTGAGTTTGATGTGGGGGTAGGGGGTGAGCGGAAGAGGGGGATTGTTTTGTTTTGTTTTGTCTTATTTGTCATTTTATAATTTAATAAATTTAATTATTTAATATGATAAATAGAAAGTTACTCTTTTGTTTCATTTTAAAATATCAAAAATATGATCAAAGTTAAATTTTTGGATCGTGGATGAAAATCATCCAAATGGCCTTACTTGCAACGTTTGAAAATGTTAAGGGTGGTGACCGCTACAAATTAAAGATTTGAAGAAAATCTGCTAGTGTTTCAAATGTTTGAGACATTTGTTGCAGTTATCCCTAAAATATGATACAAAAAGTTCATTTTGAGCAGAAGTGAAAAAAATAAATACAAGGTGTAAAGATAAAACAAGGCACATTTTGGAAAATCATCTCATGTATACAAACTTCTCGTGTTTTAAAATAGAGTTGTGCTTCAGCTACAGCTTTTAGGGGGCTGTAAATAGGGGCTGTAAATTTACAGCCCCCCAAAAGCTGTACAATCAGCTTTTCCCTTTAAAATATTATAATACACCCTACATTATTTATGTATAGTCTCAATCTTCGCTTTACATTTCAACCAACCTAAGCCCGTTAAATCCCTGCCTACCTCATCTCATATATTATACTTCTATCTCATTGCACTTCCTTTTATTGCATTTCAAGTTGTCCTAAATCTCCTTCTCACTCTCCCAATGCATTCTCACGTTATTTCACCCTTCTCGTCGCCTTCTCCTGTATTGGTTTGGCGAAATGAGGAGATAACTTTGTATAAGTTAAGGTTGATTTCAATCGAGTTGGTCAATTCAATTGACTGAGATACGATTAGTATAACAATTATTGTTTTACGTTCAAGATATTTAAGACATTTATATTAAAAAAAATTAGGAAAATAACATTAGAAAACAGGGCTGGTACATTGTGAGTTGTAACTTGTAACCCATAAAAGAAAAAAATAAAGAGCACCAAAGAAAAAGGATATAAAAAACTATAGAGGATAAATATTGGATCGTCGCTGATGAAATTATGTCGAAAGATTTTGGAGTTTTTTTTTTCCCTTTATTATCTAAAAAATATCCACACGGACATTAGCTACTAGTTTCAGTTGTTGCCTTCAGATGAGCAAAAACCAAATTCCATAATCATACCCCACTTCCTCTTCCAATAATTCTGAGCTCCAATCGTCTCGTTTGTTCTACCTCGGTAATTATTGCCCTTTTATTCTGTTTTACGTATCTGGGTTCAAAAATTTTCGTCCTTTTTGGTACTGAATTTATGGTTTTTTTTTTTTCGTGCGGGAAAAAGAGGTGAACAGTAGATGGCGAGTCAATCTGATTCTCCGCCAAATCCCATAGATGAAAAGCCCCAAAACCCAGGTTTTTTTTCTCTTTAATTGTATCTTTATTGGTGAAATTAATTTTTTCTTTTTCTTTTTTATGCTATAATGTACGTTTTGCTTTTGGGAAAGTTTAAAAATATGAAATTTAATTAAGCACGAATGATTGAACTTCTGACTCAATGAACGTCCGTTCATGATTGGCCTTGTTTAAGCCCATGCTTGAACCAAATTATTGTAGAATGAGAATGAAAAATATAGTTATTGCGAGATAGAAAATTTGAATTTAAATATTGTCATATTTTTCATTTGAAGGAGTTAATAATGTAGATCAAACGGGGTCTAAAATAAGTAAAAGCTAATAACTTTTCAAATACTTCTTTCTTACTTACTGTACTTTAATATATGTATCTTGCTTTTATTAATTTTACCAAATAAAGAAAATTACTTATTTACTAATAAGTATATTTGTTTATAAGTAAAGTTTTTAAGCTTAGCTAGACATGCTGCATTTTAGTAAAAGGAAACTCTAGTTGCTTTAGTGTAGTGTATGTCGATGAGAAATACACGATTTGCTGATTCTACAGATTATAAGTATGTTTGCAGTATAATTTGACCGCTTTTCTTCCATAACCCAATAAGTATCTATGGCATTTTAGCCTGTTTTTTATGTTGGTTGTTACAAGGGAACCTACACATAAAGTTCCGTGTAATTTACGAATTTGGTGTATTTTTAAAGCCCACCTTGGTAAAAAGAGGCCAAACCAGTTTTATGGAGTATACTTATATTGCATAAAGTGAATTTTTTAGTTCATTACCAGATAAATTTTGAACCAAGGCAGGGTCTTAATTGGAAAAGTTAAATAAGGTGCCTTTTTTTATTCTTAAATATAAGTCATATCTGCATTTAAGATGTCCTATAATTAAAGGACATTTAATGGACACCTAGGCCGGTGCTAAACGCGAGTGGTATTAAATAGCATTATTCAATGAATTAACGAGGAAATTTGATATAATGAACCTGCATTTGCCACATCAAGGTTTAAATATCTGTACATTTTGTGAATGACAAGTGCACTTGGTCGCCAAATTGATTTCTGATTCCAATTTTATGAAAGGTTATTTTCTGAACCAGTTTCCTGTTACATTCTCTCAATTTGTGGTCTTGAAAACCCATAGAATTTAAGCTTCTGGGCATTTGACTTTAAATTGCTTTCGTTTCTGATGAATGATTCTGCCTTTTGTTTTTCTTTTTGAGGCAAGAACTATTCTAGAGAAGGTGCTTTTTATGCTAATCAGTTTTATGCATTAAAAAATTGTATTTTTAAGTGCTCTTAAACAAACGAGATATTACCAGTTTCGCGCTTCCTGTCCATCATCCATAGTATTTGTCTTCTGTTCTGATTATTCTGTGTACCAACAATCCGCATGAGATGTTTGCACATTATCCAATGTGAGCCAGCTTTTATATTTATAACCTTGGCCTACAGAGCAAATATTATAAGCTACGAGCTGATGGAAGTAACATAGAATTTGTAATCAGTCTTTCCCTCCGTTTTCCCAGATATGCTTGTGTCAAAATCTGGCTGCCAATGATAATAGTATCCAATTTGAATTACAGTTTCACAGGTTACACAAGCAGCAGTAGATGATCGTCAAAATGCCAAGGCAGAGACTGCAAAGGAGAGTTCTCCAACTTCTGTATTTGTAAACTCAGAACCAATTAGAGAGGATCAAGTGCAAAATGCTGTAAAGTTTCTTTCACATCCTAAAGTTAGGGGATCTCCAGTGGTTTATAGAAGATCATTTCTTGAAAGGAAGGGACTCACGAAAGAGGAGATAGATGAAGCCTTCCGTCGTGTTCCAGTAAGTAACCCTTCCCCATTCCCACTCTTGGGTAAACAAATTATGTGAAGTATGCATCTATTTGTACTCTGGTGGGTGATTATGAGAGGGGAAGGTAAGTGTATGGCCTTACTGATTTCTGTCAATTACAGGATCCAACCCCAGCTGTTACAGCTTCAGAGCCGGTTGCCACTAACCAAGGTAACAAATTTTAATGTTTGATTGAGATTCTCACCCTGTCTTAACAATACGAACTTGACCTGCCTAATATGTTTCTATCTCTCTGCTTCCACATTGATAGCAGATGGGCAACTAAAATCTTCCTCACATATTCAATTGCAAGCCCCGACACAAACTCTGCAGCCTGGACCAGTTACACCTGCAGGAAACATTTCAAAAATGGGGACATTCTCTCGATTCCACTGGTCTCGTGCGCTTCTTGCTGTAGGGTTTCTTGCTGTTTCAGGAGCTGGAACAGTAGTACTTTTCAAGGTATAATTTTGAAAACTTAGAATTTAACATGATATGTCGTCATTTGCTGGACTGTTACTCTTTCATGAGGAAATAACTTACATCCGAACGGTATACTATTCCTAATACGATCTCATAATTATGCGGTACATGCTTATGTCAGAATTCAATCGTTCCAAGGTTGAAAGCTTGGGTACACAAGGTTGTATTGGAAGAAGAAGAGGGCCTACTTAAGAAAGACAACACAAAAACAAGTGCGGCTGAAGAAGCTGCTGCTGCTGCAAAAGCTGCAGCTGCTGCAGCTTCTGATGTAGCCCGTACAAGCCAGGAGATGTTGATGTCAAAAACTGAAGGTGGGTTTGTAATGGATTCCTGCCAATTTGTCCTGGACTATTACCATTTTCATGTTTCCTACTCTACAGTTTTTTAGTTGCTCTTGAGAGTGACTCTTAAGCTGTACTCATGTTTGTCATTATTCACATTCTTGGCAGAGAAGAGATGCTTTGAGGAGCTTATCAATATGTTAAATGCACAAGTTCGTGAGATGAAGTCAATGAGTAATGCCGTACATAAACTGGAAGGTTAGTAAAGAAATTGCTTTCTGTGCGCATGTTTGAAATTTTTGTGTATGTGCTTTTTTCCCCCTTGTTGGGATTTGACTTATTTTATTTCTTACCTCAAGTCAAGTAGCGTGCAGATGTGTGCAGATGTGTAAACAGTTATCAAGAGTTAGCTGGATACATCACTTGAGAGCTCGCTTCCAGTTTCAGTGGCCTTTGTGTCATTTGTGTGTGTTCAACATTTTTTGCAAATTGGAATTTTCCTCAATATAGTTGATATCAACGTGTTTCTTTTTGAGGCCTTTCATGTTTCTATCAATTGGCCAATTAAAAAGAATGATTCATTAAGCATATGATACTTGGCTCTACACCTGTAACTTCCTCCTAACACATGAAGTGCCGTTTTTCGTGGACCATGTGTCCTGAGCACATGTTCATCGTGACCCTTATTTTTCTTTTGGAACTTCATGATCCCTATTAGCTCTTTCCTTCTCTTCCCACTTCAGTCTAAAAAAAATATTTCGACTCCTATGGATAAACTTTCTTTTCCACGATGGGAATAAATATTTGATTTGAATCTGTGATCCTGTGTATTTAATTTAAATTAATTAAAAACGGTGCCAGGGACACATGGCATCTTCTTCGCTGGACAGAGAATGAGCTGCATCATGCTAGCTTGGAGCTAAGTAATGGAGACCAAAGCCAAGAGACCCTATTTATTCACCTCCCTTAACCATTCACATCCTCTTTTTATCTACCTTTTTTTTTTTTTTGGGTAATATGATTCTTGATTTCTTTCTTATCGTCTTCTTTACATCAGTGTTTTTTCCACGGATCATCTCATCAATGAATTTCTGCTTGGTGGTCCGTTTTCTCTATTAATATCAGGGCAAAGTACTATGCATGGAAGAATTACTGTTGAAGAAGAAGATGATGAAAGGGTCTCACAGAGGAGTTTGAGGGTGAGCTGATTATCATTTATCAGCATAAAATTTATGAAAATATTTGAAGCTAACTTTTATGAATTAGTCTTCCTGTTGTTTTATTCCATATTTTTCATGGGTTTCCAGGTACCTTACGCCAATGGCAAGAAGAATGATGGTCCACGTTCAGGTATATTTTTCGATCAATTGTTGATTTTCCTTGTTCAGGTTTTACTTGCTCTCTAATATCCGTGATATATTGAATATTCTTTAATCAGTGAAATCTTTTTCTCCGCCTGCTTCTGTGGAACCGTCTGTTGCTCCACACCCAAAATCATATATGGAGGTAAATATTTCACTCCCAGTTGCTACCTGAAGTTTTCTAGATAAGAAGATTTATGTGTTCGTGATCATGAATTTTCCCTAATAAACAGAACGATTTTACAGATTATGGCTATGATTCAGAGAGGGGAGAAGCCATCCAACATTAGAGTTAGTCCACTCCGTTAACCTAGTAGTTTGACATTTCTTGGTTATAGGTTTGAAATTTTCATGTTTATTATCTTGTCTCAGGAGATCAATGATGCACCTCCAAATCCTAATCAACCGGTACCAAATCCTCATTTAGCACCAAGGGCTAAGGTTCGTCTTTTAACATTTCTATTTGCCTTGTTTTTCCTTTTCTTTTGGCTTCAAGTTGGCTAATTTGTTCAACCAGTCAATCATTCTTTTGAACATTACTTCCGCCCTCCCACCTTCTGGAATAATTATACAAGAAAAGAGAAGTTCGTTTAATTTATTAAGCAGGACTAGGGAAACGAGTAAAAATTTATTTTTTTACTAGTTTTTCGAGTTTGCCTTGTTGACTGATAAATGATAATATGAATAAGGTAATGTCGTGATAACTTGTCAGCTCCACAGATATTTACTAACAGTACACCGTCCTGTCCCGTGAACAGCCTTGGGAGGTTGGTCAAGCTCCGAACAGCTCCAGCAATTTTCTTCAGTCGCAAGGAAGCGGCGATGCCTTATATCATGAGTTCAATGATAATCAGTCAATTGCAGACAATAAAGTACCTTGGTGGGAACAGAAAAATGCCCGAATCATTGAAATTGAAGCTGGTGATGAAGAAAGGTTTGGATCTTCCAATGTAGTTAGCAATGAGCGACCAGTTCAGCGGTCATGGGTTCCTCCCCAGCCACCACCTGTTGCTATGCAAGAAGCCGCTGCAGCCATTCGTCAGCCAAAGAAGACATTTCATTCGAAAGAACAATTGACTGATGACCAATTGCTGGCTCGTTCTTCAGATGTAACAGATGAGTTGCACCAAATCACAAGAATCTCTGAATCAGGTGGTGTAGTGAATGCCAATGGAGGAACTTCAGGGCTTAACTCGAGTGAGATACAAAGAGAAGAAGACAACTCGTATTTTGAAACATGATTAACTGAGGACACTATTTTACGTTGATATCAGGTACGTATGTCACTTGGTAATACATATTATGACAATAATCGAAGAGATGGTGAAGAAATTTTATGTCGATTTGTACATTTGTACTATTTAGTTGGTAAATATCAAATACACTATGGAGGTGATCTACAGTAACTTGAGATTATATTATATGGTAAAGTAAGTTGATTATTTAACCAGTATCTTATCTTGTGATTGACTATTTGGTTCTTATCTTAGATCTTGTTTGGCTAAACCTAAAGAATGAGTACTGCCAAATAAGTAATTTATTTCTTTAGTGCTGAGGAAAACCATGTTGCTTTGGCAAATGGATGGATAGTAGTACATATTCGGTGTACAATACTGTTCCGAATGACATATGAATGTTACTTTCCAATATTTTTCAATCGAGATTGACAACAACTCAACTACATGAATATTTTTACGTCGTCTTGTTGGTTGGACACTATTTCTTGCTCAAAGAGACATTATCTTTGCTATTACAACTGCCTTCTTATATGCTCGCGTTTGATCCACGTTATTTTTTTCATTCTTATTTTTTTACTTATTTTCAACCACACATTCTTCAATAAAATAATATTTTATATCACATCAATAACTTTTTCTTCTTTTTTAACCACGTATTCTTCATCACGTCACTTCAAAAAAATACATTATCT